>VXBR01002800.1:897593-1197381 GCA_013400215.1 Cisticola juncidis | reverse complement strand
CACACAGGCTTCCAATTACATTCTAAAACTCTGCTGTTGTCCCAGAACACTCATAAAAGTATTAGTCACAGCAACAAAAATCTAGGAACCATTAGTGGGTAGCGTGCTGAAAAAAAAGTTAACTTGGATGTCAGTTCACACAAGAGATCCTAAACCAGCTAAAATGGAAATTTTCCTTCCCCATTCAAATGATTTAAATTATTTTACCTGGCTTCTTTGATTAGAGGAAGTTTTGCCTTGTTCAGTGGGAGGAGGTGGAGGGTCTCAAGGGGGAGCAGTATATACACAGCCTTGCAGGAGCAACATTCTCCAGGCTTGTAGGCACTGGGTTAGATGTCCTTATGCACAAAGTGTCATTGCAGTCTCTGTGGCTTCCACCTAGGTCATTTAAGATCCAGTGGAAAGAGTTTTTGGGAGAATGGGGAGGCAGGAAGTCCCTCTCTTGTGTAACAGCCATCTTGGGTTGAATGCCTCTACTTCTTCCCTAGCGCTCAGGCTGGACAACCACTTAAAGACAAAAAACCACAAAAAACCAAGAATGAAACTTCTCCCCATAAGTTCTTACCTATAAGTTTGCAAGGTTTTCGGCTTATCTGGTGGGTGACTTGTTCCACAGATCGTGTTGAACATGGGAATGGAAATGATTGGGACACAGCTGACTGGTGAGAGTTATTTGAAGAAAGTGGACAGTTTGACTGATGACTGTCACAACTGGAAAGCATTTGAATCTTTTATTTGTTGTGCTGGAGCTCGTGAAAATCATGTCATGCATGAAATTCCCTGTCTTTTAAATTACAGGTACAACACTGATATATATATATTTAGATCAGAGCAGTCAAATCAAAACGTGAAATGACAGACCTGTGTGTATTTGGTGATAACTTATTATTGGTGGCTGTTTCTGATGAATATCAGGAAAGAGAATGATACTTTTATTGCACCTGTACATGTGTAGCTATGGTGCTTTCATTTCAGGTATTTGCTCAAAATCCAAAACTGCAGGAAACAACAATTGATACACAATAGGCAGGGGGACAGAGTTCAACAGTTTTAACCACTTAAACACTAAAATCATTACATGTTACATCTTTACCAGCACATTTGTTGGAGTAGCAGAGTTGCAAATGCTGGCAATACGAACAACTTCAGAGTGGCTGGTGTTGCTAAAAGAATTCTTGTAAGGAAGTATCATCCAAAGGATTGTATCTAAAAAGGACACCAAGTTGTGACCTCCTTCAGAACAGTAAAATCTTTTCTACAAATGTGTAAAACTGCTCAGTGTTTATGCTCCAAATTTTCTTCTCTATGTCTTTTCACTTTGAAATGACAGCCATTGTGAAGCTGTGGTGTCTTTTTTTGAAGTAATGTTTCACTTGAAGATCAGTAAATACTTTCACATGTTAGACTAGCATTCTGAAAAACAGACTGTTTCATTTCCATTGTGAAGAATGAAGTTAGCGAGTTCTAATTAGTACAAAAGTCTGTGTAGTCAGTAGATTTTACTAGCCTTTCTAATATCTTTAGGCATTTCTAAAGATATCCTAAGTGTGATTTGCTAGTAAGAGGCCGTATAATTTTTTTTCCTGTACTGCAGCAGACTGATCAATATTTGTAACTTAATCAATCCAGATTTGTTTTCTAAGGTAAAAGTTTTCTGTAGCATTACTTTAGTGTTGATCACAGATTTTCATTCTGTCATCTTGACAAGTCTCTTAAACTAAGCAGGTCAGAAGCTGGTAGTGTGAAGGTAAGAAGTTTTCAGAGAAAATGCAGTTTTTGCTGCCAGGAGTATGAGTGAGGGAACCTCCTCGTTCTTTTACTGAGAGAAACTGGTATACTGGGAGTCATTTAGCCAGATAAATCAGCTGTTTTGGTGTGTTTGTTAGAGGTATATCCTTTGATGCATTATGTTCAGGATGTGGTTGTATTAATGCACATCTCTTTTCCTGAGGGTCTTACCTGTCTATTTCCTGTATTAAGCAGGCAGTTGTAAAACCTGAATGTCACGTTAAGGTTGCTGTTCTGTATTTTAATTCCTTTTATATCATTAATTCTGAGCTGCAGTGTTAGCTTTGATAATATCCTGTGGCAATGAATTCCACGGGTGAATTCCACGAAGAATAAAAAAAAAGAGTACTTTTTAATCAATTTTAAATTTGTTACCTTAGTAAACAATCCTTTGGATGGGAGAAAGTATGTATAATCACTTAAATCAACAACAGTGTAGTGTTCTATTTGCTCTAACACTTTAGAATAACATTTGCAAGCATAAAACCAACCATTAAGATTGACTGTAGAAATTAACAGCTCTGAGTTTCCTATCGATTGTCCAGTTCTGAAGAGAAAGGGATGAGGATTATGTAAATCTGCCTTCCCCATTTAAAAAAAAAAAAAGGAGTTTCAGTACAGGATGCCTTTACAACTTGTATAGACAGCACAGTGTAGCTCATCCCCAAATTCAGAGAGTCTTCAGTTTGGAAGGTGTTTTATAAAGGAAGAAAAATTTAGAGTGATTGTGTGGGTAACACAATAACTCTCACTTTTGGGCAAAATATTCTAAAGCTTGAGACTCCAGACATTCCTTACTCTGTCTACTGTTTCCAAGCCACTAATTAGTCAATATAGCTTGACAGCACCATAAGTTAAAAGTGAAGTACAAGATTCCAGAGGGGACCAGTTCTTCTGTCCCTTGATCAGAAGTTGAGGGGGTATGTTCTGGATTCCTATTGTGCTGAAGTATCCCAAACACTACGTGGTTAGAGATGCTAAACAAGAACAAGTGCTGTCTTTTTTCTAGTTGTGCTAATGCCACTGAAGAAATAGTATGTTGGTTTTTATTTTTTGGTTTTTTTTTTTGGTTACAAGATGTACAATTAAAGAAATTATCTCCTAGGTGATCTGAGGAACACTAAACTCCTTTTGCTGGCAGTTATGTATTCCAGGTTTCATGTATATGTTAACTTTAGTTTAGCCTTTCTTAAGTGCAGATTGAGGTTGCAAAGGCTTGGAAAGGAATGATGAGTGAAGTATACTGTCCAGGCAGTGTAACCTCCCCCAGTTTTGCAGTTTGATAGTAGGCCCCTATCCAAATTGATACATTTCCAGCTGTAAAAGGTGATGTTGGTTACAGCATTATGCATCTCTGATGATGTTGATTTGCTTGTCAAGGAAATGTAGCAAACAAGAACAGTGACGCTTACTCTGAATTTAATTTTATTACATTCTTATATATTGGGAAATGCCTGGAACATGCAAAATGGTTCCATAGAGGCTGCATCTGTTTGTGTTGTACTTTTCTTCCCTAACTGTATTTGTGGCTTTCAGAACAACATCTTTCAGAATCACAGTTTCCTGGTCACTGGGAATAAATAGATTAATTCATAAGCCCAAGGAAAATAAGGGAAATTTGTCTCCACAAATCCTGATGTATGTAGAAAACTTTTACAGCCATAAATAAATATTAGATCATGCTGTCATCTATGACAATATTGTTTAAAGCTATATTCAAAAACATGTTTCAATTCATTGCTTCTTCACTCTGTGCTTAAAATTTTAAAATCCTGCCCTATTACTTAATAACAGTGTGTTTTTTGACGCACTTTTTACATACTTAAATATATTTCTACAAAACAAGAAGTTAAAAGAAACCACATGTTTCAACCCTTCAGAAATTTGTCAGAAACTGGACTTTCTGGTGTATATATTTTGAAGGGCTTTTCCAGTTTCAAGCATAGCGTTGTAGTTCTTTTGTTTGGTTTTGCATGGGTCACTGACACCATCAACATTTTCTTGGAGGGCAGTAATTGTATATTTCTGCATAGAAAGTTACAGAGAAATATTTGTGCCTTTTCTGAATGCTAAATAATAAAATTGTTTTATTCAGGTTGTAGTGCTGTTGGCCAAAGAAATATGTGATAACCATACCATCAGCTGGAAAAGCTGCATAGTTGTTTTGATTCTTCTCCTTCTTCCTCCTACTTCTTTCTTGTCTAGACATTTAACATGTCAAATAAATGTAATTTGGAGAACAAAGGTTTGTGAAGTATGACCCAAATCTCTTGTTAGTTAGCGAAATGTGGGACATGTGTATTTGCAGTATAGTGCTGTGTAAACAAAACCCACCACTTCCATAGCTTATTTTCTCAAAATGGAAAGGAAATCAATAACCAGCTTTTTAAAATTTTGCTTTAAATAAAGTGTCTTTGCTATGTTCTTAAAAACAAAGCATCTGGTAAAGATAATCAAGTTTATGACTTTGTTCAGTCATTTTAGAGTATACTTGGGCAACTTGGGTATACCCAGCAAGCCAGTATGACACTGTGACTCTCTCTGAAAATATGTTTCAACTTCAGTCTCTATAGGTTGTGATTTTCACTATGCTGCTTCTTATAAACCTGTACATAGACTTGGTTGTCATGTGTTCTCTGACCTTGTAGGGTTTAACTTGTTAGCCATTTGTTTTTATTCAACTGAGGGAATGAACTCCATTGTGATGCTGTTGGTGTACATAAACATGGCCTGTTTCTCACAGCTTTCCATTGCCATCTGCATGTAACGCTTCACAGTTGCTCAAAGATTTTGACAAATATTTTTCTTATTAATTTGCTGAAGGCATAAGTAAACATACTCATTTTATGTGTGTTTAAAAAAGATCCTTGCCGTTTATTGTACCACAGTGATTTTAGGCATAAATTGCTTAGGCATACAATAACTTTATGTGAAATAAGCCACTGTCAAATTTTGGCAGCCTCAATAAGCCTCTCTTGATGCCTACATTTTTATCATTGCATGTAGACAGACAGAGGGACACAAGACAATCCCAGCATGCTGTTTGGAGGTAGAAATCAGGGTTGACCTAATAATTTAAGTTCACCCCTCAGTTTAGGGAAGTCCACATTAAAACAGAGAAAAGAGGCATTACAGGAAGGTAGGAAGTCTTGTTTCCTACAACTTGGCTCCTGGGTGAGCCATACTGGCAATAGAAAGGAAATGGCAGAAGGTCACAAATGGTCATTAGTGCCCCAGAGGATGAAGCAGTTGGAGTTGCTAGAATTGCAGAAGAAGAATATCAGGTTATTTCCTGCCTGTATTTGCTGTTACTGTATTTGGGGGAGTTCCATTTGTTTCTTCCCCCTGTGGAGTTTGCCATTTCCTGTTGCTCTTGGAATGGAATATCAGTAAGATTGTTCCAGTGCTACACAATATTGCAAACTGGAAGGAACAAGAAGGTCTCATTACCAGAGTATCCTGCCTGCATAATTAATGTGTGTTAGTTGTCCTTGAAATACTCAGAAATGAGACTATAGCAGTTATTTTTAAAAAAGACAACATAAAGAATGAGCTAGCCAAGTCACTGGAGTGAGCCTGTGTTTTGAGGAGAAAGAATAATTCTCCTGTGGGGCGAATGATTCCACAGTTGTTCAGTTTGGGTTTCTCATGCGTTCTTTTGAAGCAGTTGAGGTTGGCCACGCCCCTGCTTACCCCTGCCCCAGGTTTCTGGGGTGATAGGAGGGGCACTGGTCAGTCTTTGTTTCCCTCCTCACAACATCCCAGGCTGGGAGGCACCTCAGAAGATTGTTTCTTCAGTCTTTGTGTAAACTCACTGGCACCTCAAATCTCATAAGAGTGCAGATTTCCTTGCTTGGTTTTGAAATAAATAAATAAATTATAGCCTGTATCTGTAGAGGCTGTTTGATTTGCTGTGTTTGGGTGCATATGAAATGCACCTAATAGCTCAGAACAGCTGAACTTGGGTTTCTCATCTGAAAGTGCTGATTATTAATGAATGTTATTCCGTAGCATTGGCACCGCCATCAGTCACTGACTTGCAATGAATGGAATGATGAATTAATACAGGACCTAAAAGTTTATTCCCAACTTCAAGAACTGTCCAAAGCTGGCTGTTCTAAGGAGCTAACCAGCCAGTAAATTATTGGCCTTATTTTCCCAGCAATCATGTTCACATACTTGAATATTTTTAATTAGTCAGTATTTCTGGTTATTCTGCATATCTTTGACAGCTAATTTGTTTTAAAACCACAGGAAAAAATCAGCTCTGCATGTTTCTTTATTGCATTCTTTTCTCCTACATGACCTCCATCTCATGTAGAACTGACAAATTACTTTTAGTAGTAGTTATTTTACTGTTGCGTTGCAATTTTGAAACAAGTATTTGAAAAACTGGCTTGTGTTTTGGCCATATGAAACACTTTGTGCTGATCATTCAAAGAATCTGTTGTACTGGGTTCTATAAATCCAGCAGAAGGAATTGTTTCCATTTTCTTTCCCTGGAAACGGCAAGATTTATTATTTATTTCTTTGACTGGAGTGTTCAGTTAACTGTGCTGCTTTCAGAGGCTCAGCCCAAATTATATTGGAAATTCCCTTCCCTAGCCTCTTCCATTTTACAAGAAGCATGGGAGGGCTTACAGCTCAACCATATGAAAAGTTGAACTGTTTGTGGCATTTGATAAAAGGGAAGCTGCTGATACCAGAAGTTATATGCAACCACTGCTTTCTTCTCTTGTTCTGCACAGGGGTGCCCTTGGGTGCCAGATGATTCCAAAACATGGAAAACAATAATTGGTGAACCTGTAGCTTCCCAGATGAATTTTCTGAGGGCTTTTTGTGCTGTTGTAGTTGTGGGAAATGATACTCAAGATTTCCTGTAGCTTTTGCATACAGACTTCTTTCAAATTTGTGTTTTTCTCTGTCTGTATCTGTTGTCCTTTCCTTTCTTTGAAAGATTAACACTATCCCCCATGCAGTACTGCAGATAAAATACATACTATGTCATTTGTTGCTCAAACTGGTGTTTTATTGTGAGATCATCTTCTTTTCTAAATATAAGACATTGAAAAAGTAAATTTATACCTGCAGGTAAATATCAAAATAGTGTGTATTTTAAAAAATGTTTTAAAGATACCGGTAGTTTTAGCTGTAGAGTTGCAGAAAGATTATGTAATTAAAATGTTCACATATTTCTGATATTCTAGGGAGGAGTAGGTGCACCTCTCCCAGTATGTGAGAAATGAAAAAAAAACTAGAGCAGATGGACCTGACTCACAGAATTGTCAGACTCCATGTAATTTACTGAATCATGCTTGCTTGGAGGTACCCATCAGAGTCAGCAAGTTTGCTCTTTGCATCCCATGTCTGTGCATAAGGAGTGAATCAAATGTTCCAAAGGTGGGGAGGATCAGCATGCTACAGAATGGCATTTTTAAAATTCATGTTAATATTAAAAGCAGCAAGATAAGTCAAGGTAAACACACACTATTTTCCTTTTTCCTTGAGGCATCGAATAATAAATAGGCTCAGGTAATAAATATATTAGTAACATTTTTTACCAGAATTGATTGTTGTATTTTTTGACATGTTGATGTTCACAGCTAGGATTTGTTGCTTAACTGATTTTAAAATCTCACATTTCAGGTCAGCCGATTTGTTAGTGCATGATGCAAATACACACACACACATATATTTTAAAACACCAGAATGATTCCCAATCCAAGAACAAGTGCTGCCAGTGCCAGAAGGTTATTTAGAAATGCCAGTGTCTGAATTCCGTGAATTAGATAACATATAACACATCATCACAAAGTTGAGTAAATCAGAGGAAGATGTAACACCAAATTAGAAAGAAACTGTTGTTGTAACTTCAGAGAACTATTAATCAGCTTATCATTCTCTTCATTACTTAGGTATGTTTGTATCTAATTAGGTTGTTCCTCACACTTAAAATAAGAAATAATCTGAGATTCAGCCTCAAAGTCAGCAGAAGGCGTCTGGTTAGTGTACGACTGCAAAGGATGTCAATAAATTAATGATGTTGTGGGCATGCACAAACAGTGGAGAAGCAGACATTAAGAAGGTTTGGGCACAAGAGAAGGAAAATATCCTTCATGAAGTGGTTAAGTAGGTAAAGGTACTTTTGGTGTTGTTTGCACATTAAAGTTACTTGTTTCATGCTGGTTTTTATCAGAACACTGGCAGAAAACAATGCCTTTCACAGGCTCCTGCCACAAGCAGTAACATAATTGGCTCTTCTCATGAACATGGAAAAAAGATTCCTTAGTCTGTCAAAGTAGCCTTTGCTGATAGTGTTTTTTGCTTCATTTTTTTTTTCTTTTTTTTTAATTGCTGCTGTCTGAAAACCAGATTCACATCCCTCATGAGTGTTGAGTGTTCTGAGGGAAAAAACCCACAAACAAATTGCCTCCATCATTTAATATTATCCTTTGCACTTTTCTTGTAAAATGAAACTATGCAAAAATTGCATATTTCATGGCAGTTCATCCTGGCTCCCTGTCAGTTTTATGTTATGGTAAAATAAGGCTCATTATATATTTAGATTGCTTCTAAAAGATAATAACTAACAAGGTAGAGGCAATATAGAGCAGAATAGAATAATTTAGGTTGGAATAGATCTTTATAAATCTAGCTGTGGGCCTGGCACTGCCCCTACTAAACCATGTTCCTGAGCATCGCATCTACATGTCTTTAAAATACCCCCAGGGATGGTGACTTTACCACTGGATAACCTTTTCATTGAAGAAATTACTCCCAGCATCCAAGCTGAACCTCCCCTTGTGTGACTTGAGACCATTTCCTCTTGTCCTGTCACTTGTTACCTGGGAAAAGAGACTGATGCCCATTTTACCTCAATGTCCTTTGAGGTAGGTGTAGAGGGTGGTGAGGTCTCCTCAGTGTCCTTTGCTCCAGGCTGAACAGCCCCAGCTCCCTGTGCTGCAGCTTGTAAGCCTTGTGCTCCAGACCCTTCACCAGCCCCACTACCCTTCTCTGGTCACACTCCAGCTCCTCAATGTCCTTCTTGTAGTGAGGGACCCAAAACTGAGCACAGGATTCAAGGTGTGCCCTCACCAGTGCCAAGTACAGGGGGACAGTCGCTACCCTGGTCCTGCTGGCCTCACTGTTTCTGATACAAATGACCTTGTAGTGTTTGAATCTTTGTATCTTGCATTGATTTCTTGTGAGTTTTGAGTGGTCAGCATCCCACAGTAATCATCTGTCCTCTTATTTTGGAAATAATGTTAGTCAAATATAGAAAGGGTAGTGCTACCTGAAATATCTTATAATTCAAAAATAATTATAGCCAAGATGTGATATGATAATGCCTTGAGTCAGAATTGCTGAAAGTGGTAATATTAAACAATTATATCCTAATAATTTCAATGATGATCCTGTAAGAGAAATCAGAATCCTTTGCCAGTATTTAACAGGCAGGGGAAAAAGTCAGACTTAGCCCCAAATACAGTTCTTAGATATATGAGTGGGTTCTGTTGACTTGAAAGTAGTTACTTTCAGTGCACTGACAAATCTGAAATTTGGCTTCTGACCAAAATAAAAATCATCTGAAAAAACTTAACTATATGAATTAGGTGTGAATATGAACCATGGTACAGTAGTAAAAATTTGATTTCATTTGGTACATGTGTAAGACACATGGATAAGACTGAAAACTGTGATGAAAGTTTTTGCTGACTTCGTAGGGAGTAGAAATGGAAGCATTTAGCATTCAAAGGGTCTCTGTGAAAGGATGTGCTAGAAAATCCAAAGATCCTGTGAAAGAGCTATGAGATGAAACAAGCTGGTAAGAATTGTAAAGTGAGTGAGTGAGACAATGAGTGAGACAAATTTACCATGGTCAAATCCAGAAAGGTGTTCAAATAGTTGGCCTGGTTCAGAACATGACCAGCAGTGCTGAAAACATCTGATGGGTTGTGGGTCAAAGACAGTGTAGCAGAAAATAACCACAGTTGCCAATGTTCAGTGTCATCAGATGTAGTATCTGCCCTGACTTTGCTAAAAACATATGTGTGGCTTAATGTGTGTTTCTTTCTGAAGATCTCTCTTTTAGCAACTTGTGAATGACTTTGTCTGTTAAAAGATTTCAGAAAAGTTTTTGGTATCTTTGGTTGTTGGTTTAAATAGTGCCAGTTATACTGCCAGTTTATTGGCTGGAGTGATGGTTCTCTTATAAAGCACAAGATTTTGCAGAGAAAAGTCCAATTTCATCTTCTGTGCCGTAGTAATGGATTATCTTGCTGGTTATGTTGTCTTCATGGCATTACTGAATTCCTTAATGTATAGTGAAGATAATTGGCTGGCAAAAACGTGAGAGTGTAGATATATCTAGTTTATCTAGTTTTACTGCGTGATCTGATTTCCTTTTGTGGTAAATGCCATAAATCTGTAGCAGAAGTATAAATTAATGATTCCTCCAGTACTAGAACTGGTAGGTGAAGGAGTTTTACCCTTTATTGTCCTTCCAGGTGAAAAGGTATGAAAATCCTCTCCCTGGAACAAGACTGAGACAGCAGAGTACTAAAAATTCAGACATAGTGGTGGGAAAGGATTTCTTTTTTATATAACTAGGAGGGTATGTGAGCACACAGAGGAGGCATTTGAAAGTATATATAAGGTAGCTGGTGGGTGAATTTAAGCTTTTCTATTAAGAGATAAACATATTTCCCTAGTACACTGTAAAGTACATGTTTTCCAGCAAAATAGATGGTAGTGGGCTGATGCTATCAGGATGCCAGGCAGCCACAAAAAGCCACTGTCTCACTCCCCTCCACAGCTGGACAGAGGAGAGAAAATTTAACAAAGGGTTCATGGGTTAAAATAAGGACTGGGAGAGATCACTCATCAAATACCATCAGGGGCAAAACAGACTCAACTTAGGGATATGAAATTAATTTATTACTAACAAAATCGAAACAGGACAAACAGAACCCTTAAAATAAACCCTTAAAACATCTTCCCCCCCACCCCTGCTTTCTTCTACATCCTGTCACCAATGGTGCAGGAATAGGGGTTATGGTCACTTTATTACCCGTGGTTTCTTCTGCTGCTGAGGGAGAGGAGTCATTCCCCATGGGGTTATTCCCAGGCAGGACAGTGCCCCATGAACTTCTCCAGCCTGGCTCTATCTCATGAGCAAGAGTTCTCTGTGAACTGCTGCAATGTGAGCCCTCCCATGGGCACCAGTCCCCCTCAAGCTGCTGGGATGTGGGTCACTCTTCCATGGGGTGCAGTCCTCCAAGGACAGGCTGTTCCAACCTGGGAGCAGGGCCCCTCTCTCCACAGTCCTGCCACAGGGTCACAACCTCTTCCCAGGCATCCATCTGTGGGTGCAGGCTCCTCCACGGGCTGTGGGTGGATGTCTGCACCCCTGTGGATCTCCATGGGCTGCAGGTGGATCTCTGTGTCCCTGAGGATCTCCATGGGCTGCAGGTGGATCTCTGTGTCCCTGAGGATCTCCATGGGCTGCAGGTGGATCTCTGTGTCCCTGAGGATATCAGTGGGCTGAGGGGCAGAGCTGCTTCACTGTGATCATCACCACGTGCTGCAGGGGAATCTCAGCTCCAGTGTCTGGAGCAGCTCCTCTCCCTCCTTCTTTGCTGACCTTGGTACCTGCAGAGTTGTTCTCACGTGTTCTTACTCCACTCTTTTCTGTAGCATGACATTATTTTTTCTTTCTTTCTTCTTAAATCTGTTATCATAGAGATGTTCCCACTATATCTAATTGGCTCGGCCTTGTCCAGCAGCATGTCTGTCTTCGAACCCACCAGGGACTGGCTCTGTGGTACGTGGTGGAAGCTTCTAGCAGCTTCTCACAAGAAGTGTCCCTGTAGTGTCCCTGCTACCCAAACCAGGCTATGCAAACTCAATACACTTTCTTTTTTAGAAACCATGTGTCCTCAAGTGGGAGCTGGTCTGCTTCTGAGCTTGTCATTTTTCTGGAAAGCAAGTCATGGTTTATAGGGATTTGTTGGTGTGTCTCCAGAAGAACAGTCCTTTATTGGAAACAAACTGAATTACAATTGAAGAAATACAAATGGAGTGTAATTTACTGGTCTGCTAAATGTCACAGGAGAGAACAATTAATGAGGAAGATAATTATATAATAATGTGATTGTAGGGGGATTTGTGTTTCAGGTTATTTTAAGCTCCAGTTTACAAAGTATTTGAAGGCAGGTAGATAAGGGCAGTTAAGCAAAGGCCAGAAGAGCAGGAAAATGGTGTATGAGGGCTGAGAGTACAAAGAATAAGGAAAATGTTAGTGGAGCGGGAGATGGGGTAGAAAGTTTCCATAGAAAAGGGCAAAGAAATCACTGTCTCATTTGAGAAATAGGGAAATGAGTTGAGGAGTTCAAAGAGATTAATGATGTTTGGAAGCAGGATAGGAAGCTGAAGAAGATAGCCAACTAGGCCAGCTGGCAGAGTGATAATAAAAACAGCAAAGAACTCAGTAGAAAATAAGTTAGCTGTGGTGGCCAGCAAGAATGTGTGAGTTCCTGAAATTACAGGGAAGGAGGTGACAGGACTTCCATAAAAAGACTGAATAAAGGGATACAGAAATAGAGAATTAAAAATTACATCTAACAGGCAGTGAAAACAGAAACAGAAATTCAGAGGAGACAAAGATTATTTTGTCAGTTTTTCAGAGCACCTTTGGGAATGTGACTGGGCACATGAGAAGAGACATCAAAAGTGACAAATTTGAGGTAGTTCTGAAAAGAGGGAGTGGTGAAGGGTATGCATTCCAGAATGGAATTTGATATTTTGGGCTTGGTTTTGCTTTCAAGGGGTGAAGGGTGTTACTGTGGAGATAGTGTTTTATGAATATCTGCCTCTGGTGTGGTTCAATGTGCTTTTCCCAGAGATGAGTGAAAGTGTGGAAGAATCTGTGGTAAATATTACCTGCTGCAACTTGGCCAATGTACAGACTCGCCTACTTTGGGAATAACTGATTCTGGTTTGCATTAAAAAAAAAGAAGAACAAAATCCCCACCCAAGCAAATTGTTGTGCTAGAGCATTTTTTGTTTCCCCCGAGAAGTTATTACCTGTCCTTGCTCCTTCTTTGGGCTGTGTTTCACAGAGGTCTCTGAGATGCTCACTTGTCACTTGTCTGCATTCCTGCTGCTGTCCTTCGTCCCCACCCTTCCCTTGGCATGGGATTGTTTCCATCGTGAATAGTAGAGAGTGAAGAAGTGGGTGGACAGTCTAGGACTGGCTTCTCGAAATTTAACCAAGCTAATGGTGTGAGTTGCTCTGGGAGGGCCAACTTTAAAAAGCAAAGTAGAGCAAGTGCTGGACTGAGACACCTTGTGCTTCCCACGCTGGGCTGCATGCAGTCCCTGAGACATGGACCCACTCCTGTATGTGGGTGTGGCTGTGGGGCTGTCCCCAGCAAGAATGGTGGCCCTTCAGCTGATACAGGGACTTTGTGCCTGGTGCTGAGCACTCCTGGAGATGATGTGCATGACCATCAGCCCAGCAGAGGTGGGAGTTTGCTGTCCTGGCGCACAGAGCTTCCCCTGGCTCTGCAGCCCTGAGTCCCTGGGGATGCTGGTGTGTGGCACAGAGAAGCTGCTCTCCTGCCAGGCCTGGCACTGTGCTGGTGTTGGGGACATGACAACCCCTGCCACATTCTCAGCAAAGGGATCCTGGCTCCACCTTCTCCTGCTTCCTCTGGCACTGCTTGTGCACGGCTGCTGTTGAGTTATCATGGTTTGCCTCTCAGGGCAGTGGTGCTGTCCTGTCCTTCCATTTTAACTCTGTTTCACTGCGACCCCAAGGATGCATTGAGCTCTGAATTAGGCACTCAGCCAGTGTAAAATACATTCTCATTTTATGAGTCAGAGGCTCTCTGATTCATTAAAACCATGGCCAGTCAGCCAGTAATGGTGTTTGGTGATTCATTTACCCAGGAAGAATCTGCTTGGTTTTGTTTTATGTTTCTGAATTACTTTATTTTTTACTTTAAGAGAAATATGCTCTTTCTTATGCTTTCTAACAACTTTTAAAGAAAAAACAATGTCATAACTGCGTAGAGAAACCTTTTGTAAATTAACTGCATGCTGGTATTTTTCAGGAAATTTGATTTTTCTTGGGAATATTATTTTAGTCATGTTATGTGTCACTGAGCTGTGACCTTGCATGAGTGCAGCAATTAGGTTGTTAAGTTTCTTCTTTCAGGACATGTAAAAACATTACACAGCGTTGTCATACCAATCTAAAGGACTCACACAAGTGTGTCTGTTACATGTTTCATGTTATATTACCATATTAATTTATACTTAATAAAATGCTGTACATTCCTGAAAGATAATTTCTTAAAGAATTTTTTAAAATTTGGAAACAAATGTATTGACATTTACTTTTTGTTTGTTCAGAGGGAGAAGACTTGCTTGTTTCTGGGGTCTTCTGTTTCACCTAGTTTGTATGTTGTATTACAAAGATTCTTTAATAATATTTCAAAATAGCAACTTAACTTTGCCTCCTTATTTCTAGTTTTTTTAAATTATTATTTAAATATGAACATTTTAAAGGCAAATCTTGAAGATAGATTTGTTTCAGTGATCTCAGGAAAGGAGAAGACCTGCAGAATTTTTAAACACTTATTTGATCTGAATCTGTTTTTTGAAAAATGGAACATGTTTATCCGGACAACTGTGAAATACTGAAATGAGATAAACTATTGCAGCTATGGCTGCAATACTCTTGGGACTCCTTAGCCTTGTCCCCACTGGGAAGCTGACTCTTTGCTAGAAATTGTTGTGGGGTTTTTTAATCTTTTTTTCCTTTGTAGCTGTACTCATCTAAGGATTCTGAATGCTAGCGTGGGCTGACTAGAACAGCTTTTTGTAAACAAGTTGCTTTGAATTTGGTATGTGCAGGACCTCAAACTGAATTTACATCTAAGCCAAACATAGCTCAGCAGTGAAAAAAGAATCACCTTAATTTTTAGAAAGTACTGAATCATGTCTCTGATGCAATCTGGTCCTGGGTGACTGACAGTAGACTTGCTGGCTGTTGCTCTTTCCCTGGTGTAGAAGGCTGCAGCCTGTGAAAGGAGGGAAGACACTTGCCCTTCTGTGATGACATGAAACGTGTATAGCCTGAGGCCAAATGTATGTGGAGGAGAAAAGTAAATTTATAGTGAAACTGAGAGAGAACATGAAAGTGAGTGCACGAGAGGAGTCACTGGGTGGAGCAGAGACCATTTATTGATTTGGCAGGAAGTAGGAACAAAGCTTTGATAGGGAAAGATTTATGTAAATGGTGTAATGCATCCTCAGATTTGCTTGCAAAGACTGCCTCATAATAAACTGCAGGGTCAGGGTGCCTCCTGAATTGCTGAATTTTTTTCGATTCTTGCTTCTGAAAATTTATATGCAAAACAATAAACATGTATGCAGATCAGCATTTGCTTGTGTATTACATCTGGTTTTGCTCATGGAGACAGGGTGTTAAGATATGGTAAAGGATATGCACAGAACTGCTTGTGTTTTCGTGTGCACAAGTAAGGAAATCTGGTTTTGCAAATCTTTGTGGTTATCAGTGGCTCACTGGGCTGAAAGTTGTATCTACATCTCTTTCTTTCACCATGAATAAGTTGCTGTTGTGTAGGACTGTCAGAAGCTGCTGTTCTTGCTACTTGTTTTGAGGGTAAAATAGTGACAGAAGGCTGGTAACAACTGAGTGCCCTTTTTGTTGGCACTCCAAGGAATACAGCATATATTAACAAGAAACAGCTATGAAAAATGCATGAAGTGCCAGGAACTACTGCAAACAAAGGTACTATAAACAGAGCCATCATAACCTGCTACACTTAGAGAGAGACTTTTTCTGTGGTAAAACATCAGCCCATCTTATTGCCAAACAATAAAAATTAAAAATTAAAAAAAAAGAAAAAAAAAGAAAAAAGAAAATATATGGAAAGAAAAAACTCATCCCCTTTCACCATCTACATGTGTTTCCTAAAGACTGTTGCCTGTTATTATATGTGAGCTTGCACATCAGTAGTGCCCTTAACATGTAGTTACTGACAGCCCACCTTTGTCAGCTCTCAGGTATGTCTAAATAAATTGATCAGCTGGTTTCTTCAGAGACCTGATTCATGAATGTGTTCTGCTTGCATGCTGAGGCAACATATGGTCTCCACACAAACTTACCAAACTCCACGTAGAAACCAATTTTTGTTTGCCCTTCTCTTGAGTTCCTTGAGAATGTTTTTCCAGGCCTTGCATCACTCGACCAAGGGTGAAATCCTGGTGTTAAGTCCCAGTGAAAATTCCTTCATAGCCAACCTGTTCCTTTTTATTGTGGTGCAAACCCCCTATTCCTTTAGTGTAAATAGCTTTTGTTCTCTATTCACTCTTGGCTTCACTCTCCTTTCTCTTACATATTTACAGACACCCAGTATTTTCTCTATCTTTTGTTTGACTGAAAAATTTGAATTCTAGGTCTTCTACTATTTATCTGCTTTACTTTGGGTTGAAGGAAGGTAATTGAATTGATAGGTACACTCCTGTCTAGATGTGGTTTTAGCAGTGATTGGTATAATTCCTGTGCCAGTGAAATTGTCTTTTATTACACACTCTCTTCAGTACAGTACAGTAATGTCATACTGGTTTTATTTGATCTGTTAATAGAGCAAACACTGTTGTTTATAGTCACTCAACCACATTTACAGCAGCTTGTTTTGTTGGACTGATTCATTTTTGGTGTTATTAGGTGTATTTACACTAAACTGGTGTTACCAAGTGTATTACTAAGTGTACAATGTTACTACTTGTAATAGCATTCCTGTTCTTTCAGTCCTCATGATCGTGCAGTTCTGAGAGATGGATTTTTTCCTGATCTGTGTTATTAGCAAGCTTCATTATCACTCGTATTTTAATTGCCAAGTCAACTAAAAAAACAGTAGGGCCGTGCCAAGAACTGTCCTTGAGGAACTCTGCTGGTGATCTTTCTGCAGCTGGAAAGTAATTCCAGCATTACTCAGATCACTTCTGTAGCCACTTCAATTTTATAATTTTAACCCTTGTTTTAATTTGTTTCCCATTTAAAATATCAGTTACTTTAGTAAAGCTGAAATAGGAACGAAGACTTACTGCTGTTGTCTAGACTGGTTAAAAACCTTAGTATATGGGTCTTTTCTGGTAAATCTCAGTTTTTATACCTTTCCATGTCTGTTTTTCTTGCTTTAGAAGCTACTTGTAAGATTTTTTGAATAGAAACCCCAAAAGGATGACAATTTTTTCTTTACCCTATGTGACTGCACTTCTCCTTTTATGCTGCCTTTACGGATTGATGAGCTGATTAGAAGCTTTTCTTACTAAATGAGCTTTATTCATGAATCCTCCCAGCATCAAGGACAGACTTTTGGTTTAAACAGGTTAAACACGTTCTTAAATTTCCCCTCAGACCCCATATATGTGATTTTATTTTGCCTTTTTTTTTTTCCTTTTGGTGCCCAATGAAGATTTTCCTTAACATTTATTTAGTTAATGGTTGAGTTAGTTCAGCCTTGTCTCTCTTTTTTTTTTTTTTTTTTTTTGTCAGAGGAACTTTTACCAGACTTAAATTATCATGCTGCCAGTAAAAATACCAGTGAAATATATTGCTGCAGAGTGGCTGAAAACCAGCAAGGCATCACCAAGTAGGGCTGTCAGATGTGCTTTACACACTTGCAAGCTGTTTACTCGCTGTCACTGCTAACCTGCTGAATTGTGTGCCTGGCATGCTCCCATCTCCTGCAGGGGTAACCAAAACAAAGGTGGCACTAACATTGTGCACCTTGATGTGCTGAGAGCTTGCCCTGCCATTTAAAAGTACTAGAAGGTGCTGACAGATGGCATGAATGAATTACATTAGAAAACCACCTGAAAAGAAAACCTTTCTAGCCACATTAACAATTAAAGAAATGGATGAGAAAAAGTCGTAATCCAGACTAATTACTTCTCTTTGTGCAGAGCAGGCAGGGTTTCCCTGCTGCAATAAAGGATTGAGGGGGTCCATATTTTTCTTCTACTTCTTTTATTTGGTGCACAGTGAATAAATAGAAAGATTTTTTTATTATTATTATTCCATATTTTCAGTGTTATTTCTGTCCAGTCTGTTTGTTTGCCTTAGGCTGGGTACCTGTGCAGTGAATCCTCGTGAGATTAATGTATTTTTTAATATACTTCTTTCACAGAAGAAAGGAGTTTGGAGATGCATTTGAAAGAAAAGGTTATAAAATTGGAATTATTTTTTCAAGACTTTACATTCTTAAACAAGAGTTGGTCTGCTCTGTAATATTTACAGAGAAGAACTGTCATTAAATAAGGCTTCCTAAATTCCTCTTCCTTTACTTAAAGCTCCTGAATGTAGACATTCTTAACTAGTGCACCACTAAATCAGAATCTGTGTTAGTTTGGGCCCGGTTTTCCATGGTTATTTGCATCAAGACCTATGAGTCTTCTTAATTTTTTAAATCCTTTTTTTTTACTATGCATATTTTAAGACCATATAAACTTGATAACCATGTGGAACACTTAAACATATTTTCCAGTCTTAGAGAAAATTTCCCGTTATTTTCAGCTCTCTGCTTAGAGATGCAGAATGAACATTCACTGGATACACTACCAGAGCACTTGGGGGTGGGTGTGGAGGAGGCAGCAGTGCAAACCTGGATTGCCATCTGTTTCTTTTCAGAGCCTCATTTGCAGGTGCAGGTATCTACTGACTTTTCCAAACTGCTTCCCACCTGTTTACATAATTCCCTGTGGGACTGTGACATCATCCCTGAACTGCATGATGCACTGAAGGCAATTAAAAAGAAAGAGTAAAATGAAATGAAAATTTCACTTTTCTTCAACATGTAAAAGTGGGGCATGTAAAGGTTTTCCAACTTAATTGCATAATGCTTCTTTCTAGTCTTTCTTCATTCACAAAATACCTTTTTCGTGGTTTCTGATGTATATAATCCTTTGAGTGATTACAGTGGACTGTTAAGTTCTGCTTATTGCAATTCAGAAATAGGTTGAGGATACTGAGGATAATGTCCTTTGAGCTATGAGTTTTGCTACAGTCCCAGCTTTTCAGAAATTTTGCTTATTTTACAAAAATCTTTATTGATCCTGAGTTAGCACTTTGACAATTCTTGCTGTGGTGGATTCTGTTCTCTAAGAGGATTTGTGCATCACAGCCTAATTGCCTGAATTGTTGTGATTGTCTTTTCTCATTTTACCCAGCTTCTAACCATCCAAAAAGGCCCCAAAAATCCAAACCAGAAACAGTTGTAGACCTTAAACATACTGGCAAGGGTCCTCTGGCAAAGTTGTATTGTAGGAAGATGCTAAGGAGAAAACTCCTGTTAGCAGAAATAAAGATAAAATTTGTGAAAATCCACACAGAACATTTCTTATCTCCTTCTACTTGCCCTGTTTGTTAAAATGTGTAATGTGCAAGAGACTACAAACCCAATATATAAATAGTTATCAATTTGAATTTCCCTGGTTTTTATGAGCCCTGGAAGTCAGGAAGTGTGGCTTGTGAAGACTAAATGAAGCATGCAATATTTCTATTAGAAATAGGACAACAAATGAATCTTTGCAAGTAAGGTGAACTTCTAATTTTGTATCATTTGTTAAACCGGAAAATGATAATCCCAGGGCAAAAATTAATGTCCAAAGCACAGAGGTCTAAGGTTATAGTCAAGATTAGTCAACATTGACTTTACTAGTGCCAAAGCACAGGTCAAAGAACATCCTTATGGATAAGAGATTAATGCAAAAAGCTTGCATGTATTAGAAGTTGAGTAAATGGATTAAGTTTCAACAGATGTTAGTTTAATTACAAGCAGGCTCTATTTCTTGTGACTGAAATGATGTGTTTGCTGCATTACAGAACAAGAACAAGGCCTGGGCTTCAGCTGCTTTACAGGATATCAATAACACATTCCTAATAGTCCGTGATAATTTGATAGCAAAGGCTATTGCAGTTCACAGGCTCCTTCTTGCCCAAATGGCTCACCATCCCATCTTCAGGCAGCAAGAGGGTGTTGAGGTGAAGGGGAGGCCCTTGCCTGGCACCTGCAGTAATTCCTGGGTCCCTGGCACCAGTACAGTGCAGTCAGAAGAGGTTTTATGATCTGTCCATAAGGTCTAAGCTTAGAAATGAACTTTGCAAAGCGAAACCGTTCACGTCCTTCTTCCCCCTCCCTTTTGTATCTTTACTGAATCCCCAAATTAATTCTTCCGTAGAACTTCCATTTGACATTGAATCTTTTCAGTACAAGTCAATTAGAGGATCAGGTTTAATTTCTTCTGAAGGAGGAGCTTCTATTCTTTTATATTGCAGTTAGTTATGAATGATTCATTATTCTGTGTCTTTGGGCAGATTATTGCTTCAAGTCAGGTAGGTAAGGTCATGAAATACTGGCTAAAAATGCAATTATTTTGTCTAACTGAATCAATGCCAGGATTAAGCTATCAGAAAGAACATGAAAAGCAGTTTCAGATAAAACATAAGTCTAGGAATTAGGTATGCCCTGTTTAACTAGGGAACAGAGGGGCAAAGCATTTACAATACTTAGCATGAAAATGATCTAATTAATTAAATATAAACAGAATTTTGTGAGCAGGTGAAAAGAAGGTGCTTTCATCTTTAATCTTAAGTATCAATTAGAATAAATCCATATAAGAGTGTTGCTTTGTGTTATGGCATTTGGAAAACTGGGGGAAATTAGCTTTGGTGTTTGTGAACACAAGTTGTCTATGCCATGTTTACAGAATATACAAATCTGAAACAGGACTTTTATTAGTTGAAATTACATATTGATGACATTTAGGAAGGTTGATGATTAATTATTTTTTGCATTACTTATTTATTACATTGTGTACCAGTAAGTCTCCTGTGTATATCACTAACTGATGTTATAATTGTCAGACATTCGTTGTCAGATATTATTGTCAGATCATTGTCAGATATTATGCTTACTTACAGCTTTTCCTCATTTGAGATATGAACATAATACTATAGAGATTTTACAAATCCTTCCACTTTATGCAGATCTGTGGAATTAATCAGAATATAATTGTATTCACAACAGTCATATTCACTAGAAAGAAACAGTGAAATTGATATAACATAAATTTTAAGAAACAGCTGTCCTGGAGGTGGCTGATGGTGAATATCTGTTAACAGTATTTTATGTAAAAACTATTAAATACCTTTTAAAAAATATCTACTGAAGCAAAACACCACAATGAATTTTGTTAATGACTAATATTAAAAAGGTAGATTTTGGATGGAAAAAGACTCCTATATTGGCATTTGCAAACCTTTTGAAGAGTCAGCATGGGAAATCAAATGAGATTGGAAATATAGTTCTGATTCTTTTAATATCCTTTTCAAAATCTGTTCTGCATCATATTCATTTTAATATTTGGCTGTATTAGTACAGCTGAAGATTTTAAGTCAGTGGTGAGTCTTTTACTTTTAACTCAAGTTACAGATTAAATACAATTAATCCTTGTATCTAGATGTTTGTCTTTCAGCCATCTGACATAACTCAGAGTATAATTTATTGGTAATAATGGCTTGTTTTCATTAAAGTTCTAGCTTTCTGTTATATTACATTTTCAGATCTGGTTTTTCAGGGTTTATTTAAATATGCATTTAAAAATGCTAACGCACAGTAATATTTGAACCCTTTTGATGGTGAGCTTCTAACTCTGAATGTGGTATTTGAAAAATTGGAAGCCACAAATGAGCTGTGCAGATACTGATGAAAGCCATTTGCAGCATGTGCACCCACTTAAGTGTTGGTACTGGTTAAGGAGCTTGGATTTTGGGGTTGGAGAGATGACTTAAACTAATGCTTCTCATGTATCCTGTTATAGAAATGCAGATTTTTGGTTTTTTGTCCCCGTTCCTTGTGTCTCGGTAAGGGCCACAGTGATATGCTTCACTTCCTCTAGACAGAAGATAGAATTAGCAGGTTTTCTTGGTGGGTGCAAAAGAAGAGCATAAGCAGCTGTGGCATCCAGGGAAGGCCGGGACTTGATGGTGAGGGAGGGTGATGCAAGCAAAACTCAATTTCAAGGAAGCTTGCAAGCTTCCTGCTCCATAAATATAAAGGTAGACTCTGTAGATGATTTGTTGAGGACATTTACTGTTGTCTTTTCTAGCGCTCTGAAATTTTAAAGTAGTCCTAGCTGTGACTGTTTGTTAACTCTCAGGCCTTAAATGCCTGTGTAAATCCAAAATACTGTAGGAAAAAAAATGAAGTCTTTTCTACTGGAGACAGTGTTCTTAATGCTACTACTGAGCAGGAAGAATGTTGGAAGGCCTTTTTATCTTCTGTCTTTCAAACTGCTCATATCCATGAGACATGACCATTTTCAGGAAATTTGGGGATTTCCTGAGCTCCGTAAAGGCTACAAGCTCTTCTGCACCTTTTATTTAATTTTAGTTTAGGAGACTTGGGCTAGAAAGGTTTATACACCAAAGGCAATAATGATGATCTTTTCTTAAAGGTGCTTTTCTCCCAGCTACCATTTCATCTTCATGCACACACCTCCGTCTTTACAAGGGAAAGAGGTGTAAGTGGCAGGGATAGCAGTCCTAGCTCTTCCAAGTGAGACATGAGGTGATGAATCTAGTGTAACTTTCCCACAGATAATGGGTTTAATGCTTACCAGAGCTGTGGCCATCCATCCTTCTCATGGACTCCTAGCTTGTTTCCTTTCCAGAGTGCCAGGAGGTGATGGATACCAGTACAGCTGGACTAGAGAAGATTTGTGTCTGGGAAGGGGAGAGCAGGGAGAAGGAGGGAAGAGGACATTAGTTGAAGAGTGGGGTTGGTTTAGATTTTACATTAGAATGTGCCAAGTGAGAAGGCAGTGATTGGAGTCTTGTATAGTTCAGGAGTGTATCTTGGTAAAACACTGCAGTATTTTACAGATTAACAGAGGTTATTTTTATGTCTCTTCTTTCAAGTGAGAAGTATTTTTTGATATAGGTTTTGAGTGAAATACATCTCTTAAATTTTATTGGCTCATATATTACTTGTCAGTGTTTCATCCTGTTTTCAGACCTTCTGTATGCAAGCACAAATGTCATAAAAGTAAAATATAAATATTTGCAGATGGATATAGCATTGAGGCAGATGTTTCCAATGAGCATTTTCTGAATGCCCTCAAATTTACTTTTGTCAGAGAAGAACACATGGATGCTTGGCTATTTCTCATCTCACTCCCACACACTCTGGTGAAAGTTTTATTTTTCTTCATTCTTTGAGCTCTGTTTGAAGGGCAAGGAAAATGTCTCTCTGGCACATAATAATTAAGCAAGGTCCCACTGTTGTCAGTGGGTTTGGTGACAAAGTGCATTGATGATTTATGAAGAGGTCCAGTGTAGATCCAAAAAATTGCGGGTACTTGTACCATGTGATAGCAAAGCCAGAGATTTTCTGGATTACCTGTTCATACTAGTGAGCAGAGACAATAAATAATTTTGTCATTTTTTTTTTCTATTATTCTTTGTTTAAAATTTGCTAGACATTTTCTCACCTTCTGTCAGCTAGAAACATGGGACTGAGTTCTTGCAGGGCAAATCAGCGAGATCAGGAATGGAGGGATAGGTGAGCTAGTAGGCATAAAAACTTGGTTAGGCTCATCTCTCCTAATATCTTTCAGTTACCTTGCTTGTGTTTGGCAAGCTGCAATAGAAACAGTTGTGTGTTTCACTGCAATTCTTGTTCAAAAATAGCTTCTAATACTTTGTCTCAGCTGTACTGATCATTGTGTGAAATAAATTACTTTGCACGCGTGCCTGTTTTAGAGATAAAAGCAAATAAATGATCATCAATGTTAAGTGATGATAACGGTGCTAAGAAGGTTTTCTTAACTTCTCCTAGTCAAAATTTGTGTTACTATCATAATGTCATGTCACCTGTGTGCTGATGTTTTTTAGGAGACAAGGTAGTCCTGGAAAGACTCCTGTCGAGATGGATGTGATATGGAAATAGGTCTCAGATCTTCATATTCTTTCTCAGAGCCTTAACTTGCCTTCACTTCCAAATATGGCTACATTTTGGTGCTACAAGATTAAATTAGATTAATTTGTACTGTTTTCTGTATACTTGCAAATTCTGTTTCACATTAGCATGCTTGTGGATGATGGTCGAAATTCTTGGTATTTCCTGTCTTGCTTATGGCCATCCTTCTAAGCTGTATGTGAAGCAAATAAGAAATTTCATAAATAAACACATAATGGGTAATATTTCATTTTTGTAATATGCTAATCATGATTTTCACAATATTATTCTGGGCAATAAGTCTGTACAAATCTTTCTTTTAGCCATGTTGAAATTTGGACCAAGAGAGAAAAAAGTCTACCGCTTTTTCTTCTTTTTATTTTTATTTTTTTATTTTTTTTTTTTTTTTTTTTTTTTTTGGTAATTCCAGAAGATTCTTATTTCAGAACAACTTAAAAAATAATTAATCCAGCAAAAAGGTATCTGTGAAGCTGTTAAGAATGAATCTTTGCTTTTTCAACCATATGTAAAGATGGTGAATGATTTAATGATTCTGCTGTAAAGGACTGTGCAGTCTAAAATGAATTTTTTGTTGGATATAAATTATTACAATTTACATACCTGAAGGAAATAGTGATAATTTATTGGTATGTTGGATATATTTGTTTTGAGTGTTAAAATGATGGAGATTAGAAATATTTTATTTGAGGACTTAAATTTTTGTCAGCTTCCAAGACTGAACAAAACTCCTTTGTATTTTTCTGTTAAAAATACCTTTAAAAACTTCTTGCTCTTGTGTAGAGAGTGATTAAATGTCTTCTCCCTGTACAACATTTTATAATTTATTGCTTTTTTGTCATTAGGCAGTTGACATGTGACTTATTACTGGAATTTTCATATAGCTGAAAGCCACTAAAGTCTTTTTCTTGAATAGTTAGTGGAAAAGAGCCAGCCTGTACTAGTGAGCTCGTGGAAGGTGTCAGTGGCTTCCCAGTGACAGGAAGCAACCAGGGTAGCACTGTGTGCCTGTGTCCCAGGGTCACTGAGCTTCTGCCGGTTCATTACTTTTTCCTGTCGGTTTTGTTACGTAGCTCCAGCCCTGGAGCTGCCCTTGGATTACTCAGGAGCTGTGTGAGCTAATGAGGGAACAGGTTGGTCATTACTAACCTTTTGTGTGGAAAAAGGGTAGTGCAGGAGGTTACAAGCAAAAGGTGAGAATGTTTGTGCATGAAATAGCTGAAATCACGATGGCATGCATTAGAGTTAGGTGGGTTTTCTTGTTTGGTTGGTTTTGGTTTTGTTTTTCTGAAATATCAGCAAAAACTTGAATTCAGTCATCTTATCTTTGATTTGGATTTACAAGGATGTATGGAAAGAAGAAAGAGCTGTGATAGAAGAGGGTGCTGTGATACTGATGAATCAGAATGGAAAGCTGAAAAGTTGTCTGTAAGAGAAATTGTCAACTCTGTAGAGGGTGCTTCCATTAGATTTTGCAGATTAGAGTGGCTGAAGACCTGCAATCACTGATTTAGAAAGTATTAATGTAGAAAAACTTCACAGAGATAAGAGGAAGTAGGAAATGCAGGAAACACTGTAAAAGAATAATAATACTAAAGGCAACTAAGATAGAGGCATGCATCTGACAGTGTACTTAGGACTTGTATTTTCATTAAAAAAGGTTTGGAGCAATATGAATCATAGATTTTAATGACACTTCTGCCAAAGACAACTTGATATTAAATTCTAATAAGCACATACTGATTTTTATTTATGTTAATGTCCACAGATGGATCCAAATATTGGTCTAAAGACAAACTCCTTGTTAGTGTTTCTGTGAGCAGTGTGTTTCTATCCAGTAAAACAAGTCCCAGATGGGTATTGATGCATACATTCACTGCACTAATCATACAAATTAGAGATGTTCCCAAGCAGAAGCTATGTCTGAGAACTGTGTCTGTGCACAGGGACATTTGGGCATTAGAACTTGAGTTGCTGTATCTTTTTATTTGCTTAAACAGAAAACTGGGATTTCAGAGGTTTCAATGTCCTTATGCCCACTTTGAAAATTTGAGTTCTAATGTAGAATTCCAAAGAAATAAAGTGTTTTTTCTTTGTTTTCTAGATGTGTATTTTCAAGGGTAGTTGAGATGTTCAGCCTGTTAGGAAGCAGGATTTCTCTTTTAGTTCAAGCTAAAGTGAGGAGGTGATGTTTTCCTTTAGGAGAATATAACTAGATTATAAGGCAATTTTAGCCATTCCTTGTTTCCAAAATAATTTTAAATATTTTGCATTAAGATTTTTTTGTTGTCTCTTTTTTTTTTTCCTTTCTGTTTTTGTTTTATTTTTGAGACGAAACTACAAGAAATAGTAGCTGATTGCTTAACATCTATGACTTCATGCTATTTGGTGTTTTGCCACTGAGTTTTTAACACCCTGCAGGGATTAAACTGTCATTGTGTGACAACTTACATTCCTCACTATGCATTAGGGTAAGTTGCTATGTCTTTGCTTTTTTAGTTTACCACAGAATCAGAAGTCAGAGATAGAGAAGACCTGTAAGATCACCCTAGTAAACAGAAAGTTCTTCTCAGCTGATCTGGCTGGAAAATCTAACCCAAATTTCTTTTTGGGGAGGTGTCAATTAGTTAAAACAGACACTGCTTCTACAGAGTGACATTGATTTCTTCATGCTTCTAATGAAGTTCAGGGGCCTGAACAAACTGGAAAATAAACCTACTTTTCATTTAACCAGTCACCACAAATATGAGTTCAGCAAGTGTGTTCTGCAGACCTCTCTGTGTAAAGGACCTCTGGGTTCTTTACTCTGATTTAGTTTCTCACCCCTCATCAGCCAACATTGATTTGGGTGCTATGGCTAAGCCTGGCGCCCAAGTCGTGCTCCCAAGATTGATGTAGCAGTGAAGTTTTCTATAGCAATTGATTTTGTTTGACAGTAAACCATCTTTTTTACATTCCTGAGGGATTTTATACAAAATGGGAAGTCATGCAGTTGCCACAGAATTTCTAGTATTCTGCTCAAATGTAATTCCTAGGTTCCTGAACAGTGCTAAGTCCATCAGTAGCACAACTAGTATTGGTTTCACGTGTGGGGTTAGTGATGAGGAGAAAAAACAAACCCTATTTTGTCAATTCAGATGAAGTCAGTTCACTTAGTAATTCAGTATGTAAATGCACTCCCTCTTCCTGCGTGCTGTGCTCTGCCCTTCAGATCTCTTTTTATAGAATCTTCCGCTTTGACTTAGTGAAAAAATTAATCTCTCTTCATCTTGACAGAGACAGTTAACTTCTTTCCCCAGTAATGTGCTCTGTGAACTACCTCCAGTGTTTTGTTACTATTTCTGCTGTCCAAAACTACGTGGCTATATCCAGACTCAATGGCACAAGAGATATATACACAGAGCTATTGGAGTCTCTTTAACTGAATGCCAACTTGCATAAAACATGATTTAAATGTAAATAATGTGATGGAAAAAGATTACACAGACCATGTCACAAGTTTGTATTATGTAGTACTGATGAATAAACAGTATAAATATTTCAGAAGAGTTCTTGTGAGGTTTTTTTTATTTTATTTTATTTTGGATGTTGAAATGCTTACAAAAGTTTGAGTACTGTGAGATCATGATGCTTGCTTGGTATTTCTGTGAAGGGAAAACCAGTGGTTTGAGCTCAATATTTTTCTGGAGAACAAATTAAGAGGAATAGGAACTGTGATTGCAGTTGGAACTACAGTAGCCTGTGTAAGAATACAGTAGAACATGAGCAGTGGAGATGACTTTTTTATCACGCAGAATTTGTATTGTTAATGTGTGATTGTGTTGCAAAGATAATTTTTGCAAGGTGTGGGAAGGAAACCAGCATAAAGTATCACAAGGTAAGAGTTGGATGAATAAATTTCACGTGTAACATACTAAGTGACAACTTATGTTCTCCAGATAGTGAGATAACCAATATCCCTATACCTTAGGGATTAGGTATGCTACGGTGTCCTGCTTCCAGCTGAGACAGAGTGAGTTTTCTTCTTACTATCTGGCCCAGTGCTCTGCTTTGGATTTAGTGTGAGAGCAGTGTTGATAACACACTGATGTTTTGGTTGTAGTGCTTACTCCAAGCCACATATTTTCAGTGTCTCATGCTCTGCCAGAGACCAGGTGAACAAAGAAGCTGGTGGGGAATGTGGGCAGGACAGGTGTCCTGAAGCAGCCAGAGGGATGTTCTGTGCCATGCAAGGTCACGTTCGGTCTATAAACTGAGGAGAGCTGGCTGAGAGCCACCAATCACTGCTTGGGGATGGGATGGGCATTGGTTAGTGGGTGGTGAGCAGCTGTGTTGTGCATCACTTGTGCTTCTAAAACCTCCTGAAAGGTGGCTGCAGTCAGGTGGGGGTTGGTCTCTTTCTCCAGGCAACAACTGACAGAATGAGAGGACACAGTCTTAAGCTGCACCAAGGAAAATATATGCTGGATATTAGGAAAACGCTTTTTACAGAAAGGATGATAAAGTACTGGAATGGTTTGCCCAGGGAGTTGGTGGAGTCACCATGCCTGGATAAGTTCAAAAAAAGACTGGATGTGGCACTCGGTGCCATGGTCTAGTTGAGGTGTTAGGACTGGGTTGAACTTGGTCTTGATGGTGTTTTTAAACCTAGTAATTCTGTGATTCTGTGCTTCTTGAGTTTTATTACTTTCTCTATTTCTTAATATTATTAGTGCTGCTACTCTATTTTACTTTCTTTCAGTTAATAAACTGTTCTAGTCTCAATCCCCAGTTTTTATCTTTTCTTCCAACTCTTCTCCCTATCTCACCAGGGTGGGATGGAGGGGTGGTGACTGGGCACCTCTGTGGTGCTTAGCTACTGACTGGTGATAAACCACGACAAAGGAGATGGCTGGTTTAGTCTGGAGTGTGTGTAAGCATATGTATGTGTATCACTTCTACAAAGAAATTTATTAGAAGGATATTCCTTGGGTTTTGATTTTTTGGTGCTACTGCTGCTTGTGTTTCAGGAACAAATGGTGGGAGAAAAAAAAATAGAAGGCTCCAGAAATAGCTAAAGTGCAGCATTCAGAATTGATTTCTGCTTATTATAACCTTGATCCTCTGCATCTATACATCACTCTGTCCCATCCAAAAAATTTTTACTACCCAAAATTTTTACTTTAATTTCTTTCAAAAGTAGTCATATGCATCTTCAAAGTCCCATGGGATGTCTCAGTAGTACAAACTCTGGTTTCCTTGATTATTCCTTCAGCTATATGGACACAGACTGTAAAATTACCTCCTCTTGTGTAGCTGAGTTTGCATGATCCTGTTTCTGGTGAGGTGTTTCACCGTGTCTGAGGACAGAATCCTCCTTGGGCATGGAGAAGTGTCCACTTGCTGTCTGTATCCAGAAGAGTAGAAATGGAACAAGAAAAGTTGTTGCTTCCTGGCTTTCCCTTTGCAGAATTTTAACATGTGCAGTTTTCAGGGATTATAGACAAATGGATTGTATGAAACATGTTAAGACCAGTACTTACGACATTTTAATAAAATCTTGTCTTTGGTATTCTGGAGAATTATCTTTGTCCTTTTGTTGTTTTTAAGAGGATTAATAGTAGGGACGAAGAGGTTAGATCAAGACCTATGGAATAATGGCAGGATTGTAGTGCTATTTAAATGTATTGTTTTCCTTGTTTTGGTGCTATAATCTTAGCAGACCTGATGCTTCGTATTGAAATAATCCTGGGCTAGAGTTTTGTCCTTTCTCCATTTTCACTACAAGATGGTCTTAGCTTTCAGATGAATAGATCTGAATTCAAGAAATGTGGTTAAATCCATTTAAGTCTGTATAAACCTAACAAAAAGAGAAGAATTTGACTATTTGTTCTATGTTGGGGAATGGAAGTTTGCCCAGGTTAAAAGCTTTAGGATTTGACTCCATTTCCCAGACATAAACTGTTGTTCTAATAGAAGCATCCAGATATTTGAGAATATGCTGCAATTATATTTTTGCATGCTCTGGCTGTGCTTTGACTAAGAAGAAACAGCAGATGTTTGAACCACAATGTGTAATTTCATAAGGCAGACCTTTCCATGTTGCCATACCTACCTGGCAGACAGGCTCGTCATTGTCTTGAGGGGAATTTTGGTGTTGCACTCCCATCTCATCCAAGTTTGAATACAGTGATCAAGCATTAGAGATACAGGTTCTATCTTTTTGCCCTATTTTGAGGTTAAATTTGTTAATGGAATGAAAAATGTGGGATTGGTAGGGTGAAGAATGAATCTCGATACTGAACTAAGAAAAAACTGACGTAAAACTACACATATCTTTAATTGTTGTATCTGAGATTGTCTGCCATTTTTAGTACCAGGTATAGCATCTATGATCTTGCTTGTGGGTTTTTTCAGTAAAATAAGGAGTGCAGGTGGCTGAGGTGGAGTGTTTGGGTACAATTAGTGCCCAGGTTTGACCATGATTAAGGATTTCTTTGAGTGCAGAAGTTCTGATCTTGAAAGAGGCATTGATTTAGAGCTCATATATTAATTCTTGGCTCATAAATTTTCTTTTTTTTTAAATAAGCATAAAAATGCAAAAAACTTTTAGATGTTGAATTTGGAGGGAAGCGATGTTTCCTCACTCACAGCATCTGAAGCTAATTTCAAATCTACTGATTCTGCTGCCTGCAAATAAACTGAAAGTCTAATTCAACATCTGGGCAGGTATTATTTTTGGAAATCCTGTGGATGACTGAAAAAAAATTGAGTGGAGGACCCACTTTTCCCTACTCCTTTACACAGGATTTCTGGAGGAGAATGGAAGCTTTCTTCTTAGATGTTGAATTTATTATGCAGAGTTCTCACAAGAAATTTCAGGGGGTCAGATCCAGATTGCCAACTTTTCCCAACCTCAAAACAGGATGTGCTCCTCTCTTTCTACCCCAGGACTCCTCGTAATAATCAAACCATTCATGTTTGTTCCAATTTGCATTTAAATACTTGCCCTTTTTTAATCTCTTCAAATATTTCTTAGCTAAAAGTTGATAAATTACTTTTGGCTTACCTGGTTGACATTCATCTGCTGGAAGGTGATTGCATTTTTGGCAGGAGAGATGAGCTAAAGTAATAAAATGTATAAATTGAATTCATAGCCTGTCTCGTGCGTAATCACAAGCATGTTTTCTTTTTTTTGTGTTTTCTAAATCTGGAGTTAAAACTGTAACTCTCTATGGACAAGCACATTGGTTGCTTTGCTCTCTGTGCTCTGTATCATCATCCACAAAAGCAGCCTTGTTGGGCTGCACAGTGCTGAGTGAAGTTCACAAAGCACTTCAGAGGTTAGAAATATTCTAATCAAGCTTGACTCAAATTGTCTCCAGACATAAAATAACATTTCTTCTTCTTTGGGATAGGTTGGACTACAGTTACCATTTTCAGATGAAGCCTTTCAGTATTTGGCCCCTTCTGGAATTGTTTTTTTAATTCCTTGCACTTTTGTCTAAAAGAGACCAATTTACCAGTTTCTTGTCTGCTGATTGAGAGAGCGAGAACATGGTGTGTACACTGCTGTCCGGCCATGCCAGTAAATGGATCTGAACTAAAAATCTCTTTGCTTTTAAAAATTGCACCCACAAACAAAACAGTATTGTCGGATGTTTTGAGATGGTCACATTTTTTGCATCAAATATTGTTGGTTAAGGGTCACTTAGCACAGTGCAAAAATATTTTTAAAGGACAGGTTTCTAGCTGGTTGTTCCTGTTTTCAGAAGGACTTCGGTATGTCGGATTTGAGTCACTGTGGTTGATCAGGTTACAGTGGTTTATGAGCAAGAAGTGTGTTTTGTCTAAGGCACAGGCAGGTTCAGCTACTAGATTGTGGATACTGGTAAAGTCTGTGAGTTCATCTGCCCTTCCTGGAACAGTCCTGGGTAAGTGGACAGAAATGCTTGTTTATTTTGTGCAGGATCCGGCTATTAATGGCCTGATTTGGATGAACTCCCGGGGTTTCCTCTGTTTCTTTGTAGTTCAGGTAAACCAGAGTGCTGGTTTGAAAGCAAAACCAGTGAGACTCCAAGTCAGAAATACNAGAGAAGGAACAATATCTCCCAACGGACTTCAACAGATGAAAATAGAATACACATTTTTGGTTACATTTTCATCCTAAGACAACCAAGCTTCAGATTCTGGATTATTTACCACTGAAGGCAATGGTTAGATTTTTTTCAATCATTGTATACTGTTTGTTGAAATTTTATCCTTTAAATTTGAACTGGTCTTTTTATTAGATTGCTGTGAATTTGGGAAGACAGTAAGATGAATGGAAAGACTTCAATGACTCTGTTAGTTTAGAAGAAGAAAAAAACAATGGTTTGGGGTTTGGGGTTAAGTATGACTTTATTCCATCTATTGATGTTTTTTTCTTGAAGGTTAATGTATTACTTTAGTGATACCTGCAGTTCAAATTTAAACCAACCTATTATCTTAAAATACAAGACCCCTATTATCTTAAAATACAGGAACAACCTATTATCTTAAAATACAGGAAAGCAAATGTGCCATTTTTTCAAATGGATATAATGTTGCACTTTTTTTTTTGTTTGAGTACCAAAAGTTGACGTGCTTAATCACAATGCAGAAATAAACACAGGTTTCATACAAGACAGAGCTGAAAATTCTAAGGCATTGATATTAGATTTATGATTTTCTGTAAATATATTCTCACAAGGTTTTCCATTTGAATGAAGGGATCTATGGGCAACCCCCTTTAAGATCCCATGTAAGGCTGCAAATGAACACTTTTGGAGGGAGGTAAGGATCATTAAGACTGTCATCTTGAAGAGTGGAAACAGTTTTGGCCTCCTGGCTGGAGCTGCATCCTAGAACTAATCCTTATCCCTTTTACTACCTCCACTTTTTCAGAAGGTGTCATTGTATTTGGCACATGTTCATTTTTTCCTGAAAGGTGTTTAGATGCTGAAGTGCAGCACAGCATATTGTGACAAATGGAGTTAGAACTTGTGACTCAGTCTGTGATGTTTTCAAACAGAAAATGACACAAGTAGTATGGGGAAATCTACCAGAAAATCAATGTGAATATGATTAAGGGAGTAATTTTGGAGTTTTGCTTCTTGTGAATAAAAAAAAATACTGATTTCAGAGTAAAGTCTGGCTTGTATGTACATGTAGCACCACTTAGGAAGAGAGGCAATAATAAATTTTTTTGGAGTGGTTGTGTTCTTGGAACTGCAGATTTAGGTTTGGCAATTTAGGGTTACTTTGCTACAGGGCTGTCACGTAAATGTGATGAAGTCAAGTAATTTTCTCTAGATTGGTTTCTTACCTGTATAAACTAGGTAAGGAGACTTCCCTTTTTTCTGCTCTGAGTAGTCTTGTGCACTGAAGTTGTCTGCTCTGAAATGTTCTTTGGTAGTCCAGGGCCAGTGAAGCCACACTCCATTATGTGTTGAGGATCGATGTTTTTACGAGTAGACTATGATGCCCTAAACAAAGGATAAATGTTTTCTGGTCATGCCCACGATCTGTTCCTTGTTATGTAATCACACTTAGCTCCAGCTTGCTTTACCATATGTTGACTACAGAGTCTTAATTTATTTATGCTACCAATTGAGACGATGGTGGGAATTTTGAGGCTAATATGCATTTATTCTTATCAAAAAGCTGAGAAGGCAGTCTTGGAGATTGTCTGTTTGTTTATAAAGGGTGTAGCTATAACGAAATAACTTGGAAATTTTAGATTAAAAAATCAGTTCTCAATATTGTTTAGTGACAAAAAGCAAGAAAATTATGTGGGAGCATTGAATATTCAAAATTAACTGTAATCCTGCATTGAAGGACTTTAAAAGTGGATAGCTAATTTTGAGAGAGAAGAGAATCTTATATGAATGGATAAAGCAGGGAAAAGTTCGCACTTCCAGCATTATTCTCCCCTGATTTCAAATTTGAAAAATAGTTTTTGTTTTTCTTGGGTTAAAAAAAACACAACTAATTTATTTCCATAAATCCTGTTTATAATTATTATTGTTATTACTCCTACTTTTTAGGAAAAACTTCTCTTGCCTCTGTGGTAAATGAACTTTCCAATAGCACACTAACAGAACATCCTTACTGAGTTAGGGATCTCTCAAGCTTCTTAGTAGCTGATGTTGTTCTGTCTGCAGCTTTATCTTCCCACTTCCCTCTCCTAAGATCATGTGGCCAGGGATGAAGTTAGTTAATTTTCAAGTATCACAAATAAGAATACTCCTGACACAAAGACTGGCTGTTGTACATTGGTGTAGCTGTTAATGAAGAAAATCCTTGTGTTTGAACAAACATTCTACTTATTCTGGCACTTTTCTGGAGCTATAAACTTCATCCAAAACTAATTCTGGTCAGTTTGCTCATAAAGACCACTTTGAAATCCATGTTTATATTCTCAGATGGTATAAACGTTTTGTTAGTTTACTGACAAAAATATTTTATTAACCAGATAAAAATTTCTACAAATGGAAGTGCTCATAAATAAAGTCACAAGGATTATGTAAGTCTTTACTGCTGTTATCTTCACTGTGTGTAGAACTCTTGTCTGTAAGGGATCATTGGCTACCCTGCAGATTTTGTAAAAAAAACCAATTTTTTTTAAACTTGAAAGACAGCTAGGTGTTTATATATTTCTTAAATTTTTGGGATATGTTTAAATCAAATTTAATGCACTCTTCACTTAGTTTTAATCCTCCAGGATGTATACTTTGGCTCTTTCTCAGGAACAGATCTTCTGAGATTCTCAGTGGACTCATTTCTCCAAATTTGAGATCTTGCTCAATTAAAAATATGCTTGGTTTTTTGTTTGCCTTTTTTTTTTTTTTTTTTTTTTTTTTTTTTTTTTTTTTTTTTTTTTTTTTTGGTTTTCCTTAAATAATATAACTATAGTATTGTGTTTTTTGAATGAAGATTATTGTTGAGACCCTTAAATTTACTGTACCCATCTCCTGGTGTTCAGAACATGGCTAACGATGACAAGTTTTTGTTCTCTGTCTTCCCCTGCAACAAAAAATCCTTACTTTACAATTGGCTAAGTTGAGAGCTCCAGACATTCTGTAGTAGTGAGCCCAGGACCATGATTTCCTTGGTGGTATGACTGTTTTATTTTTTATTCTGGTAGGATAATACTGCATAATACTATTTGGTGTCTTCAGGACAGTGGCTTGACTCCAAAGAAATATGTAGTCAGACTTTATATTGAGCCTAGATATAAACAGATTAGAATTACTAACTGCGTGGGAAGTTTTCTTCAAGTTAAACTTCTTCTTAACTTCCCACATTCAAATATTCTTGGACAAGGACACAATGGTTTGTTTTATAAACATGAAAGAGGTATTAAATCATTTTGAATTTCCAGTCTTGCTCTTAAAATTTGGCTGAGAGCTTATCAAAAGTCTGGGGGAGTTCCTTCAAAACATATCCCAGGGGAAGAAAACATTGCTACAGATGCTGTACAAAAGAAAATTGATACATGGAAGAAGGCCTCCCAAAAGTACAAGAGATTTGGCAACCTCAAGGCAGTGCCATGGATTGCAACTCCTTGGGTGTAGGGAAAGTTTCTTGAATGACATGCAAAGAAACAGATGCAGATGTGCCCTGTGCTTTCTGGGGAACAATACTACTTGAAATAAATGCACAATTATGTTACGTTGTTTTTTTTCTTTTTTCTTAAATTGCTATGTGGAGTAGTTATAATAAAATAGCTGTTACTTTGCTGTGTGAAAACTGGACAAGGCCATGGTTCTGTTCCAATAGTAGGATTTCTGGATGATGTTTGTCATTCAGTGTTAGGTAAGTGTTGCATTTCAAACCCACAGTAAAATGCACATGTCCCAGTAGAACTCTCCTGCAGAGACTGTGGTCATGTGCCTGTGAAATTTCATTGGGAGTCAGAAGGGTTTAAGTACTGCTTCTCCAGAAAAGGCAATCTTAATGATTAGGTTAGATTTCCAGATTGTAAGCAGCCTCCTCATAATGTCCATGGGTTCTGTGACTCCTTTAGTTCTTCAGGTTCCTTTCCTGATTTCAAGTTACAAGAAATAGTTTGCAAGACAATTCATGACATTCCTAAGTAGATTCCTGTAGTAGGTCAAAACTTCTTTGCAATGAGAGAAAGTTACCTCATGTATTTGTAAGGAGAGTGAGAAATGCACAGTTCTTCAAACAAAAAGAGATTTATAGTTTTCTACAAGCAACATCAGTTTGGAATAGGGACATTGCAAGAACAAGGAGCTTGTATCTCCTTTAAGCACTTGATGGTATCCTGGAGTTACCTATTTTTAAAGATTCTGTTTCCTTTGTTAAACACTGTGGCTCTGTAGCACTGTCTGAAATGCTCCTTCATCATTCAGATTTATAGCTTGCAGTTGCAATCCTCTGCATCTTTTTATTCAGTGATGGACCAAGAAAGGAAGTTTATCTGTCCTTTCCTCTACTGGAATGAATAATGGCAGAGTTTCAAACTCTGCATTCATATTTGTAACTTCACTAATGACACTCATATTTTTCAGTGTTAACACCTCTCTGATGTTTAATCATGTTTATATTCCTCAGAGGTGTTTATCTGGGTTCGTTTTTTAACACGTCCTTCATCTGACTTAGGACTGATGTCAGTGTAAGCAACAGATGGTGAAAAAAATTACTTAGTTCTTTCTGCATCTTATGTCAATTGAGTTATGGTGATTAATGTCTTTTAAAAGATGATGAGTGGGAATGGTGGTGGGGGATAATATATGCTGAAATCCACACTTCTAGTTGCTGGAAACATCTGACTGTGTAGCCGTGCCAGGTGTCTGTAGCTTCTTAGCAGCTGTAAATGAAGGTCTCAGTCCCTTTCTGCTCATGGAGGTCTCTCTGTCACCCAGCTCTCCCCATATCTGTCCCTGGTTGATGTTGTGTTTAGCAGTTGCACTGTGTGACATTTGATTGTCATCTGTGTTCTGAGTTTGCTGTTATTTTTAGTCTGAGTCTTGACAGGGTTATGCAACTGTAACAGCAGAACCAGACTCCTGTCTCCAGATGTCCGGGGAAACAGGAACATGCTTTTCTCATCCCATGAAAATGAGCGAGGAGCAGAGTTATCTCTTTAGCTCCCAGTTACTTTCCTAGAGAGAGGAGCTTGGAGGCAGAAGAGCTGTTGCTGAAGTAAGGGTGAGAATGCAGACTGTCCCTTCTGCAGGCAGCCACCTCAGTGGAGGAATAAGCCACCTCTTACCACTTCCTAGACCAGTAAATGAATTTAGTTTCAGTTGGCACTGAAACTGAAATGAGTTACCATGTGGAGTTGATAATTCTAATGGGAAAAATTACTGATGATGGTGTCCATCATGTTTTTTAATTTGGAAATATTTGTATGCTTCGTCATAGCAGTAAAGTCATATTAACACAGATTTGCTTGTGAAAGTGGGTATGGCTTTAAAACACATTATTCTAAGTAAGATGATGATTGTGGTATGGTAATACTTGAGATCTTTTGTTCATTTTCTTGTTGTCAAATACAGCTGTGAAACACAGCTCTTGTTCCTAAGCTTTGAAAGAAGGCTGTAAACAAGGTGTTTTGTCTTCTCCTCCTTCTGATTGATTCCCAGGCAATATTGTATTTTCCACAAAGAAAATCTGTTCCAGATGGTTTCTGTTGGAGAGAGAGCTTACTAAAACTGCTGCTTGGAGAAATAGAGGAAGAGTGAGAAAAATCAAAGAGGAAAAAAAAAACCCAAGCCCTTACAAAGCTACTCACTGTCCCGCAGTTATCTCTCCTGATGAATGGTGACAAGTGAAAAAATGTGGTTGTAGAAGTGCTGACATGAACAAAAAGCATCCTGCATATTTTTATCAAAGTGTTCATGCTTTTGGTGTTGGTGTGTAGTGGTTTTAGGTTTTTTATTTCTTCACCCAAAAAATATTTTTCTCTCTCTGGGTGTAGCACACAGAGCAGCTCTGTGTTGAAATGTTGGCTCAGGAGCAGGGTGGGGAGTGGAGTGTGTTGGCAGAGGAGCAGGGTGGGGAGTGGTGTGTCAGCACGGCGTTATCAGCAGAGCTGTTGGATGTGGAGGGAGCATCGGCTGATGCAGGAGGGAACTTGTCCTGAGCAGACACAGTTCTGCACTGCACACCAGAGGCTATGACCATTATTTTGCTCTAAAGGGATGGTAAGATTACATGTACTTCACATAACTGTCTTGCATAGCAGTGTATCATTCCAATCTCATCTGTCTCAAGTGTTATTTTAAGTGCAGTTACTCAGAAGTGAGACCAAAACTATGCCAGGTGTTAATCCATTCCTCTGAATTTCAGTAAGTAAAACAAAGTAAATGCCCATGAGCTAAAGTTCCCTGGGCACTATGCCTATCAGATACTTGTCGTTATGAGAAGGGTTTTTGAAGAGGAACATTTTCAGTCACTATCACAGTTTTATTCTTTAAAATAGGTTATTTACTGCATAAACTAATTTTCCAATGTGTGGCCGAATTTTTTTACTGTTATTGTAAAGGGTCTTGGAGGAAAAAGTTCTGAAACTAATTTTGTATTTCTGAAACAGAAATTTGAAATATGAAGTGTTAGAAGATATGAAAAATAGCAATTTATAAAAGTAGCCTTTCTTTTTCAGAAATGGTAATGCATATTTCTGATTAAATTAACTCAATTTTTAATCTTCTTTTACAGTTTTTATTGAATTTGGTTAATAACGGCTATGTCAGGTAAAAGTGAGTAATTCTCAGAAACCAGATTTGCACTTGTGACTCAGTAAAAAAGGGGATGTGAGGCTGCCTCCCACTTTGTACCTTAACAATTATTGGCTTGTGGAGAGGAGAGCAACTGTTGATCATCTTTCTGGAAGATTCAGCTCTGTAGGTATTTAATTCTGGGTCATTTTATCCTGCCAACAGTGAATGAGCTTCACTTTTTACCGCATTGGTTTGTAAAACAGTGCTCATAGACAATAGCACAAGACCTGTTCTGGGTCTCTGTTTCAGTGTGAGATTAGGTGAACTTTCTTCTCAAGGACACCCCTGCCTCTGGGGCAGAGGCATCAGGAACTGTAAGGAAATACTGAAGAGCTGTTTGCTGCTGTTTTACTGTGTTGCTACTATGCACATGTGTGCGTTTTGGTTAAAGAATGCTGCATGCATGAATCTTTAGGAAAAGGGAAAAAATTATTGTTCCATTTCTTCTCACATTTGTTGGTTGATACCAAGAGGGAATGTTACCAGGAATTTAAGAGCTTTATATATAAGGGCATCATGCAGAATGGAAGTAAACCAGACTTTTCTCACCAGTTTTGACCTCTCCTCTTTGTATCACATTGTTGGAATATTTATCTGGCTGGCCAATGGAGGTGGGTTTTTTTGTTGTTGTTGGTTTGTTTTGAATTTTTTAAAACTCTTTTTCCTTGAAAAAAGTAATTTATTTCCATCAGTTCTTATTCTGTAGAATTTAAATCGCCTTTACCTCTTTTAACATTGACTTACTTTACCAAGCTCTTGTATATATTCATATAGTCCATCAAGGAACAGTGTAGGGCTCCATTCAGGTTTTTGCTGGTTTTCTCTGCAGCTTTCTCTCAGCAGTACAGTTTTACTGTAATAGGCAGTAGAGATGTTTAAGCCATAAATTATAACATTTCAGTCTCTGACAGAAGGCAGAGTCCACATGGCCTAGTGCTGGACCTACTTGCTTTGGTTGGGCAGCTCCTGATGTCCAGTGAGATGATTAGGGGTAAAAAGACCTAACCAACCAACAAGAAGCCCCCCAAACATCCCCAATTTAGAATATTCCAAAGAATGTGAGGAATAGGCCGATAAGTGTCTTACTAGAGAGCAGCACAAGTGAAAAGGCCTGAATAGTCATGGCATTAGCACAGTATTGATAAGAGGACTCTTAACTGTCTATCTTCCTGGAAAAGTTGACTACTCAGGGCACACATTCATGGATTGTCATGTTGAACACCTTGGTTTGGAGGAGGAGATAGAATTGCTTCATCATTTGACTTCTTAGGCTGAGCTTTTGCACCAGAAGCTTTTTATGTGGGTCATGGACCAGTGTCTCATTCATGTGTTTTATATATATATATATATATATATATATATATATGTTTTATAGTAGCAAAGGCAAAAAGGCTGTAGCCTGTTTTAGTCATCTGAATTGCATGACAATTGGGGATTTTCAGAATAATGAGGATGTAATGGATATTAACCATGGGATAACTAAGAAATTACAGCATTACAGGCAGGAATCTGGTGCTGAGTTGTCCTAGCTTTGAGTGTTGGACATTTGGTCTACTGGAGACCAAGAAATTTCAAAGATCATTCAGCTGCTGATTCCTTTTCCCTTCTGTGTTTTGGTCTCTTATTTCAGATCAGCTGGGTATAAGAATGAATGAACAGCATCACCTCTGTCTTTTAGCCAATAACCCTTGCCTGCTCAGGGTTAGACTTTTTTTTTAGCAGCACTTTTTCCAATTAATATTTTCACTGAATATATATTTTTTTGTGTTACTGGGAAAATAAGCATGAAAGTTAGACAAAATTTTAGTCTAAAGGCACCATTTTTGAAGAATATAATTGCATAGCTTTCTTAATAATCTTGCAGCTGTAAAGTTGTTAAAACAGGATGCAAAAACCATGCAATATCCTGTTGAAGGTAGAAGACACATTACTTCAGTGTAGTTGGCTGAATTAATTTCTTCTCATGCTAAAGCACACAAGAGTCTGGATAGGCTAACACTAAGAAGGATATATAATATTCTCAAACCTACAGTATAAATATGTGAAATATGTGGAAGAGATGTTTGTAGATATTTCTTGAACAGAAAAGGGTATAAGAAGCAATACATTATTCTGTTCACGTTAATGACACTGCTTTTTTACTCAAGTCAAGTCAAAAATAGTGAGTGGATGGCTAATTCTGTCTTCACCTTCCTTCTTGTTTTCTGTTGTTGTTGCTTTTGACAGAATTCTAATTTACAAATGAGGAGTCAGTAGCCCTTTGGTACTATGCCTGCACTCTTGAAGGCTGTTTCTTTTGAACATGTAGTTTCCACTTCTGGATTAAATACTCTTAAAATTTTTGTAGAATAAAAATAAACACATCATTTATGAGGCTGGTTTTTTCCTTCTTCTTTCCAAGCTCAAGTTTATTGTAAATTTCTTTATTGCCCCTCACTTTGCTCTCCAGTATTTTTATATAACAGGCAAACCACCAATTCTATGCAAATTATTCCCTTTAAATGGAGGAAAGAAAACTGTTGGTATAAATATGAAATAATAATGTGTAACAGCTATTAGAATTCTACATGTAGAAAACTGATGTGTCTATGAAGCAGTATTAAATTTCTTCAAAGGCCCTTCTACTCTGGCTAGCATAAAACAATGAAAAATAAATTCTAGAAGGACAAGGTTATCATGTGATATGACTTTTTGATTTTTTTCCTCCCTTTTTGAGATTTTTTTTTTAAATTTTGTATGGCACACACTGTACATATCTGTCTTAAGAATGAAAGAAATTTTTAGCTGGAAATCAATTTGTCCACTGCTGTGAAAAATAATAAAAATTATTTAAGGTTTGTATAACACCACAATACCTTTTATTCTCAATACGTTAAACCGGAAATATTTAAAATAGTCACTTATGAATGGAGAAATCAGTCTTGCACGTTACAAAGTGCTTTTTTCTTCCTGTCTAAGGGACTATGCTTTAAAGTACATCAGATGATACAAGATAAAAGCTAATTTGCTTCTAATTCTGTGTATTAATTGTTCTGCTACTTATGTATTTTCCCAATTGTGTATTATTGTAATTATTGGACTGTGAACAACAGCAGAACTTCAGAGGTGAAAATCACATTTCTGAAGTTTTCTAAATAGAAACTGTTAGAAAACTTGGTGAGATGTGGTTTAAAAATAAGCCTGAAGAGCAGAAAGTGTGTATGGACTTTGCATGTATGGTGTATTTTCCAGTTTAAGACTTTTTGTTCAGTGATTGCTGTAGGCAAGCCCATCCTTTTAAAGCTAAGAAACTAAAGGGTTTTCTTGATACTTTATATGAAAAAAATACATAAGGGAAGGTTTGAATGGAAATGTAATCTCTGTTAATAGTCCTATTTATGTAGCAGTAGAAGAAAAAATGCTTTTGAGTACACAGCTCTAGAAATAGAAAGCAGTAAATTTCAAGGTAAATATAGTTCAAGGAAAAGTCCTTTGAAATTAATTTTGCAAATCGATTAGACAATTTTTGAGAAGCCTAAAATGCTAAAATTGTAATTATTTTGATACTGCAAACTGTCCAATGTATCCAAAATACCCAGAAATTTCTATACCATCTGATTTGCCAAGAAACTCATCTTTTTAGGTGCTTTTTCTGTTGATGGAATTCCATTGATCATAATGGGACTTTCCATTGTTTTGGACATCTGTGTACAGCTTCTTTTGCAGAAGATGACCTTTGTTAATACCAGAAGGATTGCAGAGGATGGATTCATTTGCTTTTTTGGGTCCTGTGTTGCTGTATCAGTGACAAACTGAAGCTGATTTTATGCTCTGCAATTTTCCTAGATAGTTTTGAATCAGAACTGAGGAATATGTATATTTGACAAAATAATGATGTAGTGCAGTGCAGTGGAACTGCTGTTTCCTAATCTTTTATCTTACTAAAATTATATTCAGTCATTTCCTCTTGCACCTTAGCTTGATAAGGCTCATCTCTCCAGACATATATGCTAGATGAGTAGAGATCAACACAAAATAAAAATATTGGAATAGTTGCAGTAGGGAATAGTAAAAATGTTGCAGATAGGTTTTAGGGAGTTTAATTTATAATTCTCAGAAACATATTGCTAGAGCTCTTGCAACTGTTAAATAAATACAGGTTTTCCAGGCAGTGTCTAGCCAAGTTTACTGGAGGAGGCTTTGATATAAATAGAGGTTCTAAATATTTGACACAGACTTGTTAGCAAAACATTCAGTGGCTTCCAGCTAATGAAGGAAGACATTTAAAGCACACAGTTGCTGTTTTCTGTCTTTGTTCTGGGGAGCTGAGTGATAGGTGCTCTACAAGAAGTGCAGCAAGCTCAGTCCTGAAGAGAGAAGTAAATGAGCATAATATTGCACTGAAAATAAGTAAACTGTTTAACATGATTAAAATCTGGTTGACACAATCCCAAAAAAACCTGAATAATAGTATTACCTGCTAATATTACTCTGCTACCAGAATGACTGAGCATATTGGTTCTTCCCATTGAAATGGAAAAGCCTTCAGGCTGCAGAACAGCCTTAAACCATTACTTCTTCCTATGAATGCCACAGAACTAGTTTCCACCCCAAAATTAAACTTGAGAAAAAACCCAAAAAACCAAAAAGTTGATATATGGATTTGTCCTGATATTAGGAGTGTTCTCTTTGCCATTCTTTCCAAGAAGGCCACTAATGGCCATTGTACATCCTGTGCTCCTCTGTAGAGGACCCTGAGAGTAGGTACATAACAGCAGAGCTGTCTCCCTCTTCTCAAGTGCATTGACTGTAGAGCTCTAATAATTGCTTGCAGAATTCGCTGTGGGATAGGTCCTATTACTCTTCCTTGCAGGTTTTTTATGGTTACAAATGTAGGTGTAAGTCTTCAGTTGGCCTTTAAAGCTGTGGCTATAAGGAAAGCTTAGTAAGTGATAAGCAGTTCTTACAGGATAATGAGAAGCTGCTCTTAAGGATTCTGTATTTCACTCAGAAAAACCCTCTATCAAGCTTTGGTGGATTTTGTAGTCCTTGGTATATTTTTTTAAGGCTGATGATGGAATCATACCAGTTCAGAAACAAAGAATAGATGCTTCTTATCCTTCCTTTTTGCTAGGCACCCATGCATTTCACATGCGTCTTGGCCAACCTGCAGATGTGGAGTGTATACCAAGAGTTTTCTATTAAGGCTATTAAGGAAATCAAATCAGTTATTCAAAACACTGGCTAGTTTGGGAAACAAAAGCTGTAGCTACTGTACAGATTTACTAATAGAGAGCCTTTGCAGTTTTGTTTTATAGTTAAAATGGACAGATGTGATGAGGACCAATTATTGCATAACTTGTTAGCTCATTCCCACTATTGTTTCCATGAAATTTCAGGAAGTGGTGTCTGGAGAAACTTTTTCTTTTGGAATACATGTGTCTGGCAGGGCTAAAAATGTAACTGTACTCCAAAACCAAGTTGTTTTGGATATAGCTGAGATGATTTTGTTGATGGAAGTCTTCATCACTGGAGATACTCAAGAACTAACTTGATGCAATCCTGTGCAGTGTGCTCTTGGAGGACCCTGCTTGAGGAGGGAGGTTGGGCCAGATGACCCACTTGGTTTCCTTCCAGCCTGACCTAATCTTTGATTCTGAAATTTATTTTAAGCATAAACTTGAATATCTGTGAAAAACTCACTTAAATAAGTGGTCAAAAGTTGACAAGGTAAATCGTGTGGGAAAAGCTTTGTGCCATTGAATTTGATTTTTTTCAGGCCAATTAAACAATGCGTTATTTTTCTTTTCTCTCATTGCAGCCTGTGCTTTCCGTTTCAATGGGCTCTCCTTTGTCTACCTCATCTACCTCCTGCTCATTCCTCTGTTTTCAGAACCCACAAAAGCAACGATGCAAGGTAAGAAGTTCATTGCTTCATTCTTCAGAGTCCATGGTGCACAGAGTGAAGGCAAAAGCTTTGGTGCAGTGGAAGCTGAAGTCCTGAGCATTTCCCCCTCATTAAATGATCTGACTTGTAACACATACTGTAAATTCCCTGATGCTGTAGTTTCACAATATGCTGGCTTAGGTGCCCAAGGACTTCCAACCATGCTTGCCCCAGATTGCATCAGGGCTGTTGGATAGCACTACTGGGCATTCCTTTTTATGGCATTATTTCCTCTGGAATACTGACGTGATCTGGGTGAAAAATGAGTTTTCAGAACCGTCCCAAAGCCAACCTATCATAGATTGTGCTCCAGATTGTGCTCTGAATTGGTAGTAAATTATGTGAATTTGATGTCAGGTTTTTCATTGAGTTGTATTTTAGGCACTTATTTAAAAAACTGTCCTTCTGACATTATACCACTGCCTTAGCAAAAATAACTTGAAGGGCTTGCTGTTAGAGATGACAAATAACTGCATAGGGCATTCAAGCATTTATGTATCACATACAGAGGTGTGTGCCATTCTGCCCTGTCTACAGAAAGAATGTAATACTTCTGAAAGGAGTATTTACATTTCCCTGTTAATGTGGGAGGAAAGGGGTTCTTTATATGTCTGCACAATTGCTTATATATTTTAAATTATAAAGCTTTGATTGGTATAGAAGCATAGAATGCTTAGGGTTGGAAGGGACCTTAAAGATCATCTGGTTCCATGGGCAGGAACGCCACTCAATAGATTAGGTTGCTTAGGGCCCCATCCAACCTGGCCTTGAACACTTCCAGGGATGGGATATCCACAGCTTCTCTGGACACCCTGTTTCAGGGTTTCACCACCTTCTGAGTAAAGAATTTCTTCCTAATTTCTCATTCAAACTTGTCCTCTTTCAGTTTAAAACCACTGCCTGTTGTCCTGTCACTATGTGCCTGTATAAAAAGTCCCTATCCCTCTTTTTTATAAGCCCCTTAAAGTACTGGAAGGCTGCAATGAGTTCTCCCTGGAGTTCTCTCTTCTCCAGGCTGAACAATCTCATAACTTCCAGCCTGTCTTTGTAGGACAGGTGTTCCTGCCTTTTAGTGGGGATCCACACCAATTGGGTGGGCTCAGTTTATGTTGTCTCTGTCAGTAGCCAGTGGAACCAGGAAAATCAGGCCTGAAAAATAAATTAAGCAAGCATAAAAAATGGGAAATCCCACTCTTGGTGAGGCTGTCAGTCATTTTTACAGGGGAATATTACAAGGACAGTGTAGCATGGAACATTAGTAAATGTCCAGCTGTGAGTTAAAGGTGCTGAAGGTATGAGGGAAACACTCATTGGGAATTTGATTGCAGCTGCTCAGATAATATACAATTACTCTATTGGTTTTGTTGTTTTATTTTTACTACCCCTTCTGTGTGTGCCAGGAGAGCTGATTGACATGATAAACAGCCATTTGCTAGATGCTAAGAGTGACAGTGGAGAGACAAACAAATTCTCTTCTTTTGGAGTATAAAACAAGTCTATTTGATTAGAACTAACTCCTGTGTGACTTAATAGTCATCTAGTTTGCATCAGTGATGGCAGCAATCTCTCCTCAGAGGAAAATGCTTTCTTAAGACTTTGGATAGTTTCCCTGTATTGTGTATCACATTGCATTTCACTTCATGTGAGTGTCATGCTATGGTGTGCTTGTCTGAATTAATTTCTTGTATAAATTTAGTATTTCTGGGTGTACCCATTGTGCCCACTGTGCTGTCATATTTCTAAATTGTGTGTATAGGTGTATCTTTCTAGAAAGTGTTGAGCATTGTTGTTTTGGGTTTTTTCCTTGTGTCCAGAAGGTGGGAAAGAAAGATGAAATCTTTAAATGTTTTAGCTAAAAGCAGCCAAACCACCTGTAAATAAGAGGAAAAAAACCCCTTTACTACCCCCACTCCCAACAACTCAAATATGTTCATGTACTTTACTGGTATTTTCCCCTAATACTTCTGTCACTCAGATAATAGTTTTTTGGTTTTTTTTCTGAAATTCTGTTTCTTTTGATTATTTTTTTTAACTTTCTAGCTTTCCACTAATCTTTTCTTTCCTCATCATCTCCTGACACACTCAGCTCTTCAGTCAAAATCTCTGACCAACATTCCTATCTCTTGCACTTTCATCTGTTCTCCCAGTTTGTCACCTTGCACTTTACAGTTACTGAATTTATGAAGCTTCTCTCCATCAAGTTGAGGATTTTACAGGATATAGAACTAGAAATAAATCTGAAATGGATGATGTCAGTCTAGATTAATTCAGATTTTTACAGAAACTTAAAAGGTTGGAAACACTGGAGAAAACCTGTTATACTTGCTCAAATAGTTCAGATGGTGTTTAAAGATTAATGAGTAATATTTTTCCTTCTTGCCCCCTTAAACATTTAATCTTCTTAAAAAGTTAATTATTAAGATAAAGTAATATTAATCCTTACACATGAAGATATAAGTCACTGTATGTGTCTCTGTCTATGTTCCATGTATTAATTTCAGTTCTAACTGAACAATTTGTCTCCTGTACTTTAAAAGAAGTTGGTATTGTACCTGTCAGCATCTTAAAACAAACCTATGGAACACAGGCAGAGACAACTGTGCAAAAAACATTCATTGGAAAGAACATCTTCTTTTCTACGGCACTAACTTAAAACTTGGTCAATTTTCCAAGGCTTGCTAATGGGAACAGTTTTTGAGGCATTTACATCTTCGCATGTGTAGTGAAGCCCTGTGATTTCAGCAGTAATTTTTCTTACTGATTAATCTCTAAAATCAGGAACGGATTTGTTACCTATTTCTCTAGAGATGGCAAATACACAATAAATTGTGCAACAGCCTAGTTTCTAACTTCTTTGATTGTGAGATTGTTTATATTAAATCCTTTATATCCTTTGTGTCTAATGTCAACTGCAGTTATGTCTTCATCCTTAATAAGGGCTTGTACATGATGTTTAATAGAAATAATAAAACACGACAACATAGATAGGTCCTGCCTTGGGCCAATGTCTCATTTAACTGTACTAAATACCTGCTTCATGTGGCTGCTTTTCCCCAGTAAGAGATGTGTGTTTACATTTAGATAGGTTTTATTGTACTTTATTTAATTTCATATTTTTTGATTAATAAGGCTCTGTAGCCAGCCATGACGTAAATACAACTAATGAGGGAGGGAATCAGTTAATTTCACACATGGACTAGGTTTTGCTCAGTCTGGTTATGTTAATGGCAAAATGAATGGGTTTGCTCCTGAATTAATACACTGCTCAGGCAAAACTTGTATCTCTGTTGGAAAAATGGACTCGGCACAGCCCTCAGATCAGTAAAAAGGATGTTCTAAAAATGTGTAGATTAATAAAATGATGAAATATAATCCAAAAAATTGTTAATTGAGCATTATTCTGAGTGTGGCTGAAACCCTGATTAAAAAATGGAACATTTTGGCAGATATTAAAGTATTTGTGTTTTGCAATAATCTGCTCAGAACTGTAAGATGAAAAAGGGTTTCAATAACAAATTTGGATCACCAAATATAGCTGAAGGGTTTTCAGGAGAGAATTGATCCAAGTGAATATGGGAAAAAAATGATACAAACATTATTTTCAGTGTCGTATGAGAACAATGCCCCTGTGTGCACTCATCAATTCTACAATGCATCTGTTTTACCAGCAGTCTTTTTGCACTCATCGACACTCATTTTTTTGAGTTTCACACCAATTTTAAGCATATGATTTAGATGTTCAAGGTAGGAATTGGGTAAACTGATACACTTAGTGAACAGAAAATGGGTCCTAACGATAGCCCTCAGAAGTGATCATTTAAGCCTCCAGTGAGTCCAAATATCTTAAATTAGAAGCATGATTCTAGACCTCATCTATGCTGCAAGGTATTAAGACTTTGGAACAAAATAAGGAGCTTAAGTGAATATTTTTATGTGATACTCACGAAAGAGAAAAATGATGGTTAACCCCTTAATTATAAACTCTTGCACTGAAAAACCACAGTTGAATGGGTTTTAGCAAAAGAGAAGAGTACTTTCTATATTACTAGATCACCTGCTCTGATAGAGTTTCAGCTTTAGCTTTTCAAAATTTCCTCAATATTGCTACAGAATGAACTGCTGCCCAAGCTGTGCATGCAGAAAGCACCTAAAAGTGACTCAAAAAACTCAAACCAAAGAAACCAAATCACCAGTTTTGAGAGTTTAACAGAATTCCTCTCTCTCATCAGCCCTGTTAAAACCATGTCCTGTTGGTGGCAAATGTTGTACTTTAACCTCTATCAGCAAAGAATAACACATTAAAAAAAAATTCCTAATCTATACACTAACACATACATTGGAGTAGTCTGTCATGTCTGCTCTTATGGAATGTTGATGTTTGTATTCTTACATGTCTTTCTCTATCTCAAAGCTGTGTTTAAGCCAGCTCTAATAATTTTCATAACACAACAGTGCTATTAACAGAATTTGATGGAAAACAAAATAATATAGCTAATTTGGGGCTTTTCAACATTCTTTTTTTCTTAAATCTTCTGCATACAGAATGAGATGCTAGGTTGGAAATACAGATTTTGGTTTTGGGAAGACTCGTTTGTGTGGTTTTTGTTGCTTGTTTTGAACAGAAATTGAATGTGCATCCTAAGCTTACAAGTCCATTACTGCATCTGTCTAAGGAGATGTTTTTAGCTCAAGCAGTTGGAGTTCATAATGCTTTTTCTCATAATGCTTATATCACCCACTATTAGTATATTATTTCTGGGGCGTTGAAGTTAGACTACTTCAGATAGAGGATAACTGCCCACCTGGCTGCACCATCTGAAAGTGCAGCAAAAATGGAGATGTATTTTGTGTATCTGAGGTGTGTGATTGGAACCCTATTCACCCCTGCAAGAGGCAGAACCTGTACCTGTTCACGTATTCCTAATTGTGTTGATGAGCTGTACACTGCATTTTTGTTCTTCTAAAGAGTTTTTAGTCATGTCTGCCAGAATGGATATTGGACATTGACAGACCATAGACCCAGTCATACTCCGATCTCATTATAAATTCAAATGTATCAATTGGTTGCAATGAGAAAAACTATGTTTCAAACAATATTTAAAACATGTATTTCAGTAAAAAAACTTCATGGTCTTGGGGAGTACAACTTGCGTTCTGACCTATTCTTTGGTAGATTTACGATACTTTTCAGTCAGATTTAGATTTGTGTGATTTTGAGAAGCGTTTCACCCACATTTTACCTGCACAACCACAAAGATGATTTGTACCTTTCTTGGAAAATGATTTATTACCTGTTATCCTTAAGTGATCGATAGAAAGTACTTTGGGCAGTAATAGAAATGCTGATTAAATGGGGTAGGAGAACTCTTTAGAATGTCTTTGAAACCACTGAGTTTCTTTGTATTAGCCCAAAGGATCAGTATGAAGATATTTTTATAAGAAGATGCTGTTCAGCAATAACAAATGGGATTTCTACTGGCTTGGGCACACGTTTTCTTAGGGAGACATGCCAGGCTGCTACATAAACATGCTTTGACTTAAAATACTGCATCTCAGCTAGGTTTCTCCACTCCCAACATTATAAGGTATTCCCTCAGGAGTGAACAGTGGAGTGTGTCATTTATAATCAGTGGGCCAAATCCAATAAGAACTAGTTGTTCATGAAAATTTTAGCAATGTGAGAGTGAAAATGAAGCGATACCTTTACATTAACCACTGTCAGAAATGCTCTTGCATCTTAAGACCCAGTGAACATTTCTGTTACTGGTACTGTGTGCTTTCTTACTATTTAGGACCAAAACATATTCTTAGGAGGTGAATTACAACCCTCTCCAACTAAGTGAGAGTGAACTCACAAGAAGCATTGGGCTGACGGTGTTGGGTACAAGAATCTTGTGTCTTTTTTAAGTTGTGCGTGCTAACAAATTCTCGTGGCTCTCTCACTGCCTTGTAATGCCGTTCCCAAATGGGATATTCCATGCTAAGAGTGGACACTCCAGTGCCTGTGCTGTTTCATTTCTTGGCTTTCACAGACTAGGTTGTAAGCAGGGATTCCCAGTAAGTAGTAGATGATGTGTCATCCATTTTCATTATCATGTTTTATAAGAGTGCTGGCAATGTTTTTGGATCCAGGTATGGCAGAAACTCAGCAGCATGTTGATTAAAGACTTGCAAGCAAAGCAAAGCCATCAGAGCTGGGGCAAGAACACAAGAATCAAGAGAACAAAATAACTAGAAAATCTTAAAACTTGCAATTAACTTAATTGATATGGACTTTTGTGTGGTTATTGATAGTCAAAAAAAGGATTCAAATGGAGAGGAGGGAAATGAGTCTTGGTAAAGAGGGCAAAAATTCTTCAGAGGCTTTTGAAATAAGTTGTTTGAAATTAGACCGATGTGGGGTTTTTTGGATAGTGGTAGAAATCCTAAATTATACGAGAAAAAGCCAGTTTAAGAAAGGCTGACACAATCACAGACTGTTTTCAATGTAGAAATGAGCACTTCTATAGCTACATTAGATTTTGTATTATTTAATTTATTTTAAAGCACTGTTTCTCCTGAAGTATTAAATAACATTTGTTTTAGGGGAAAAAAAGTCAATTTCAGTTGATCTGAAAGTGATCTTTTTAGTTATTTTAATGTTTCAAGTTGATCCCGTGGCTATCCCTTGCCCTGGTGATAGTCAGCTTCAAACTGAACATGCCATAGTTTAATTAGCGTTGTTTAATTTAACTCTAGCCATGACTAAAGGGCTAGAGCCAAAACCAAGCTTGCTTTTTACCCTGAAGTATGAGTAAATTGAAATTTATTACATAGAGAAGTATTTAGATAGTAGTAGTATTTAGATGCAGATAAGAATTTTTTTTTTGACAATAAGTTTGAAATTGTTCTTGCTTTTTTCCTGATTCATTAAACTACACGCAAAACCTAATAATACCAATTTTACTTTATACAGCTTCTGAAGGTTACTTTTCTAGCTGTGCTGTTATTTTTTTTTAATAACTGAAAATTAGTCAATTTTCTTCCTTCCCAGGAAGAAAAAGGTTTATTATTGTTGTATTTGGAAGGTGAAAGAGTGCAGAAATGGGAATGTAATCTAGAAACAGCATGGTAGATTTGGGGAGTTTACTGTGAGCTAGCAGTCCTCCTATCCAATACCACTAAAGTAAGTAGAAATTTCTGCCATGAGTTTGAGTCAAATAAGCACAGAAAATGTGGTTTAGAACCCAGCTGTGAAGTTGAGCACTGACAAAAGCACTTTCCTGAACGTACTCACATTGTCAAATTTGGGATCTGATGTAGGCTTATTGTGGTTGTGAAAGGATTTTAAACTCAGAATGACTTTATGTCATATTTTTAAATTAAGTTAAATAATGAAATTACGAAAATGTGTTTTACAAAATCATATAAAAATAGCAGCAAGACTGTAGAATATGATTGAATGTGCGTCATGGAGTCCTGTAATCCTAATTCTGATTAGCCACAGATTTTGATGGAAAGAGGGTGGTACTGGTTTTGACAGGACAGCCAAACTTCAAGAATTTGTTTTCTCTTCATTGTCCTGAAGCATGAATTTCTCTGACTTAAATTACCTTTTTCCCTTTTAGTGTGCTTTTTATTGTTTTTTATTGAATGATTAGAGAAGTGTTATGCTTCTATTTTTCGGTTTTAATGAGCTTTGTTTGTTTGTTTGTTTTGTTTTGTTTTGTTTCGCTGGCATATTTTGGTAATTTTGTGCACATTACACACAGCATGGTAGGAAGATGACCTTCCATCCAAGCCAGGAACCTTCTCCCACCTTGTTTTCTCAGCAGTGGGAATGGGCCAGTCCTTGAGGCAGCAAAGTTTCATTGTGACGATTCTGAGACATCTTGATTGAGCTCTGTCCAAAGTTTGGTGATACAGAGTTAAAAGGGAATGGAGAATGTTTACAGTGCTGTAGCTTTTTAGCTCTGTCAATCAGTAAGCAGATTGCAGAGAAATTGCAGGGATAATTTTGAATCTGCAGCTACAGTAGAGTAATTTAAAAGTCAAAATTACATTTCAGGAAGAAGGTAGGAGGCTGATAAGATCTTGGCCAGATTCAGATAATACTAGAGGAGAAAATCAACATGCAATTGTTATGCTCTCCCATAAATTAGAGGATGAATGATCCTAATAACCATACAGCCAGATATTTCCCTAGTGCAAACAATTTCTTAAACAATTACTGACTTGTGAAGAGTCAGTGTTATTTTAAATTTGGGTCTGGAGGGACTACGGACGTCAGAGGGAGTTAGTCATCACTACTCTTATGATCCAAAATTAACAGAAAATAATCTTTAAGGTTTTCTTAACCTGAAGTGCAACATAAGTTTAGAGAAACTAGATAGTGACTGATGAGCTCAAGCATTTGGATGTGGCAACATTTTCTAGTAAAAAATGCAGCAATCTTTCTAGAACTCCTATCTTAAGCATGGGTGGCTTTTAGAGGTGAAGTGCAGACCTAACTTGCTGACTAGCAACTCCCACAAACAACATTAAGCATAAACAGAGTTTGAAAGGAATGAGTAAAAGGAGAATAATCTTAGAGGTCAGAAGTGGTCAGATGAAACAGAATTTGCCAGAAGTCAAGCTGAGCTAAACCTTTCCAAGGAAACTGAAACAAGGAATAAAAAATGTGTAGATCTCTATGAATATAAAATAATTAAAAGCATGGCTCACAGTAGGGATGAAACAGGAATCCAATATCATCTGGGTATGCCCCAAATTTTAGACAGGACTGTGCCCTTCAGTTTTGAATCAGGACAATGGTATTAGATACAGGGACAAAGGCTAAAGCACCACCTGGGAAAGAGGTTGGAAAAAGAAAAACTACTGTATGTGGGAAGAACTAAGACCCAAGGAATTTAAATGTTGAAGTTTTAAAGACTGTCTAATCTTCCTCCTAAAACTGAGTGTGATAGCTTAAATTGAAGAATGAAAATATTAGCTTAAATACAGAAAATAGGGGGAAATGCTCTTGCATGTGAACTCCTGTGACATGAACTCCTGTGAACTTGTATTTTTTCAAATTTTGGAATATATTCATAAGAGAAGAATAAATAAATATCTTGAGGCTACTGGAAAAAAGAGATTAAATGAAAATGTCCATTCTAAAATGGGGTTGTGCTAAGCAACCTAGATAATACTTTGGTAAGGTCATTTCAGATTGAGTCCCAAGAAGCTGATGCTTATGTACAAAAGTTAGAAAGAAACAATCTCATATATCTTAAAATAGATTTCTTAATTTTTCAGTCTGCAAAGGGAAATCATAATTTTGGATTTGAACCTGAGGGGAAGAAGGACTTTTTGGGCTAAATGGAGGTGCTGGCCTACAATCTAGGAGCTGTGTATGCATGGTGGACCAGAGATAGTTTTCTGGGTTTCAGGCTTCTAATGATCAGAGTGAGCCTGAAGACCCATTAACTTCAAAGTGGAATATGACCCTTTTATGAACCAGAATATATTCTGTGATGATGGGAAGTAGAATAACTCAACTGACGACTCCAAACCCACATCATGGAAATCACTTGCCCAATGTCTTCAGAATACCTGTATATAAATGATAAGAATCAGATGTTTGTTGAGGTTTTCTGTCCATGTTTTGGGTAGTTTGGGGAGGGTTATTTGGTTTATTTTACATTAGGCCGAATTTACAGTTGCTGGCTTGAAACTGTCTGGTGGTTTGGTTAAGAAGATGAACAATGTTGGGAAGATATGAAGCTTTACTGTGGTCATTAGAACTGTTTTCAGGAGTTCAACAGTCAGAAGAACTGTATATTGTCTTAGAGGATTATGCTTGGGTTTGGAAAATGAAAGAGTAAGAAGAATATAAATCACATTTTGGCCATGTCTATTCTCATCTCTCATACTCCTGTATGTTCAACAACCAAGTTTTATCATACTTTCATACAGGAAGGGTACAAAAAGCCAGTAAACTATTAGGTACATTTTTTTAGTAATTTGGCTGACCAGCAGGTGAGAGGAATTCCAATAAAATCAGTGCAGTTTTTCAAAAGCAATGCAGCTGTTCCCATTTGCTCCACCTATTGCCTTGTTCGAAGATGGTCACACTACAGTGAGTCACATCCTGAATCTACTGCACCAGATGATGTCTGAAGAAGCATTAAGAAGTGAACCTTGGACTGTATTAGACAGCAAGGCAGATGGCATTAGCTTGAGTTCTCATTGCAGTGTCTTGGCACCAGCTGTTTGCTATGAATTGCTCTCTGGTAGTACCAGAAATTTGTCCACTGAGGTAGATGCTGTTTCTTTAAAATTCATACGTAATTTATTTTTCTTCTCTGATTTCCCTTCTCATTTGACCTTGTTTCAAAGAGGTTCTTGTCAGCAAGAGATTTGTTCCTCAAGTTAAGTGCTAAGCATGGATTTTATTTTCTTTTACTCTGAATTTCATCCTTACACATGGAAAATTATGTACTTTCGACAGGAGCTTATTATGACAGAAAATTATACTGCCTTTAGAGGACAGTAATTGGTAGATGTTAGACCTCTTTTGTCAGATTTCATAGCTAAGCCTGACTTCCTGTGGATACTCCCGTGTCTATTATGGATTTGAATCCAGAGTCTGCATCCCCAGGAATTTGGGAAGCCTCAAGTAGAAATCTAGGTTGGTGTTAATTTTTCGCACTGTACTTTCGTGTCGTAGTGAGCCTCAGAGACAGTCTCCACTATAAGAATATTGCAGCCCTGTATTTTTCTTTCCTTCTCTTGAAATCATCTCCCTCCCTTTCTACTTGTTAGTCATATGATTTAACAGGTCTTTTTTGTTGTCACCTAGTAGACTGATCTGTGCTCCAACTGCTTTGCTCCTTTCATGAGCACTGAACTACCCTTACCAAGTGGCTGAACAAGAAACTAGGAGGGTGTGACACACAGACACTGTCTATGAAGTGGTTTTTTTTTTTTGCAAAGGATTTAAGAGTTAAAGGAGACCAGGTAGCCAAGGCTTGACTGTTTGCCAGTTGTATTTCTGATTATTCTGAGAAATCATTTGGTGCTGCAATGATACAGGCCCTGGCATCTTCAAGCACGTTTGGACAAATGTCTGTATAGTTTGTGCAGATGTGGTTCTCCACTCAGCCTGAGGACTTGTCACACCTTTTTATGGGCAAAGAGCAAATGCTCAATTTGGAACTCATTCCTGAAGACAGGAATATGGAGCTGTTATCATGGAATCATTTGGGTTTGAACAGACATTTAAGATCATCAACCCCAATTGTAGGAATAATCCTGGATCTTAGTGCCTTTAGGGCACATCTGTCCATCATCTGACTGGAAGGTGCTTCTCTTAATTTCCTTGGTTTTTGTAGCACTGGTCACCAACAGAGGCACAACTGATAGGAAAGGTTTTCAAATCCCTGGCAACTGGTAGGTGGAAGAAGAGTTGTCCCCTCCTCCTGCCATCTCCATTGTGCGAAACATACGCAAGCTGTCCAGAGTTGCAATCACAGGGACTGAATTGTCAGCAAGAAATCTGCTCATTTGCTAGCTCTCACAAAGGTTAAATTTAAATTAATTTTTTTCTTGATAATGGCTTTTGTCACTACTGTTTATATTTGAATGACAGTAATGTGAGTTGGACTTTTTCATAACAGAAATAAATAGTATTGAGCAGGCTGATCAGGGAGGTGGGAGACCATGTATGTGTGGAGCAGGAGGCAGGAACAAGATGCTGATTCATTTGTCTTTCCATGCCAAGAGCAGTACCTAAATGACAGTAAGCAATAGGTTGTCCATCAAATATTTATGATGCAGACATTTCAAAGGGCTTTTAAAGGCTCACACAAATATTACTGATCAGACAGAGGACAAAAGTTTTTGGAGTGATTCTTTTTCTTTCTAATAATGTATGTGTGAGAGCTTATCTCACTGTTTCATTTGCAGCTCACTGACATTATGTTAAGAGTGAGATGACACATATTATTTAAATTGAATGGGCTTTTTTGTCAACACAGAAGAATAAATTGTGCCTTCACAGAAAGCACCCCTTTTTCAGTTCAAGGATATTTAGCTGGTCATATTTTGCTCACTGCTTTGATTTCTGCAACTTCCGTGGATCTGGTTTATTGCATCTGTCTTAACTAAAGAAATATTTTCTGGGAAATAAATAGTTCCATTACAAAGATGTATTCTAGTGAGCAGCTGTTTCACTGTAATGGGAGCCTTAATTGAAAGGATTATTGCAGCAAAATGTTTCCTAGTTGTTTGTCTTGGATAATGATCCTTGGAGAAGGGTACAATATAGTAGCAGATTCTAAAGAAAAATGGTATCTGGTTCGCTTTCTGCTAGATTTTCAGAGTAGCTAAGCCTGAAGATCAGCTCACTCCCCTGGGACCAAATCTGCTGACCTTACTTAGGGAAAACTCCCACTAGCACTGGGAAATTTGCTTCTGTAAGCAGTGCAGGAAGTGCCCTGTAATATATTAAGAAACCAAGTAAACCCATAAGAAACCAAACAAAAGGCATTTAAAAGCATTCCCATTACTCTCGGAGAGAAGGAAGCAGAAAATTAATATGCACATGCTCCCTAATTAGCATTTAAACCCTGGTCTTAATGCGATTTAGAGGGAGCTGTGAACTCTTGAAAATGAAGCTGTTGGTGCAGATGCAGAGCTAGGTGTGCAGTTTCTCATTACTCAAATGTTTCTGTTCTGCCTCCGGATGAAGCGGGGAACTTTAAAACACATCCTCCTCCCCACCAGCAGATTTGTTAACATCCTGTTCTAATTCAGAGCAGAAACCCAAATCTGGTCTCCCAAGTGCTCTTGGCTAGCAGTGCCTTTTTGTTATCCCTACTCTTCTTCAAATCTCTCTGCCTAAATTTTTGATTATTCTTGCAAAACGGAGCTGCTACAGTACTGGATGCCCTCCCAGCATCCCCACAGCCATTGCCTCCATCCAAGGGAGTTTGAGAACCTCGAGCTGTGCAAGGTTTGCTTGAGTTGTGTGACAGTGTCATGTAACAGACTTGTGAATCTTGTGAAACAGCAGCAGCAGCAGCTTCATGGATACATAGACAGCTCTTCCCAGTCCATTCTCCCTAGCTTTCCATTGTTCCTCATGGAAATGTTCATCGTTAGCATCATCATCACCACAGTCAGTACAAAGACAGTGTCTATTAAATAGAATAATTTTGCTTTGAAGAAGTTAAAAAATTCATTTAGATGCAAACCACCAACTTTGAATGTTCCGTTTTTTAAGAGAAAATGTAAACCCACAAAGCTTCCTTTATTATTGTGTTTTCATATGTTACATACATGACTCAGTTTGGTGGTGTTTGTCATTGTAGAAAAAACAGCTTGCTACATTTAGTGGTTTTCTTATGATTATTTCAAATATTATTTAAATAACAGGGCTTAGTAGATCTTCAGAAATCCTCATTTTTTCAGACCATTTCAGTATAATCTTGCTTCATATAACTTGGACAGGAAAATACAATAAATCTCCTCTCCTGAAATCTCAGAGTGAAGAAGAGCTTTTTGCAGAACGCGGAAAGACAGGGAATGAAGTTTTCATCACAGCTTTGCAGTACTTGTCTGGCATATATTTTATAAATTTGCACAGAAGAACACAATTAACAAGTAAAAAAAATCAGATTTTGTAAGTTTGGCTAGCAAAACCATTTAAGAGCTGAGAAAACTGTTTTTAAGCATTTTATTGCAATTTTCATTCAGTTTATGAAGAAAGATTGATGGTAGAAAGCAAGAAGTGGGAATAACAGGGTTTCATTGTATTAAGCTGGGAGAATAAAAAAAGCTTGAAAATGAGTGAAAGGAAAAAGGAAATAATAGAATTTTGTAGTGAAAATTTTCATTTTTCTTTTTTATTAAATGTTGTTATGATAATTTTAATATGAGGTTTAAGGTTTTTTTTAGGGGGAGAGTGAAGTTCTCTATTATTGATTGTGATAATGTAATATGACTATTGTTCAAGAATCTAAAGAAATTTATAGCTACTATGATTTTTCCCTTTTTATTGAGGGAGATAAAAAAAGATACAGCAAAAAATAGTGGAGTAATTCAAGTCATGCACAGAATGGTTTCATGTAAATGAAGCTGTAAAATAAACATACAATCCTTCAATACAATCCTTCAATTTTTACTTAATTTAAAAAACTCAGTCCTTTGTAAAAACAATGAATGGGTCTGCAAGGAAACACAAGATTAGTTAAACTTACCTTTTAAATCCTGCCTTTGTTAATTCATAAAATTCTGTGGCAAAGCTGCTGAGGTCATTGCCTTCCCCTGTCTCACACAGGGCTCTAACAAATTCTGAGCCTGTTCTTTAATTGATCTTTCTGGGTGCCCTGTGATTAAATTCTGGGAAATTACTGAACTATGAGTTACGTCATAAAAACTAATTAGTGGTTGGTTGACAGTTTGTCTCCCAGCTGAAGCCTCCAAGTTTCTCTTAATACCACATCAATATATAGGTTATTGCTGGCAAATGGCTTGAGTTTATTTTGTACAAGAATGTTGTACAAAGTCACAGTTTGTGTTGGATAGTGCTACCACTAAAACAGCTTTGTTTGAATGGGGCATACTGTCCCGCCTGGCATCATTTCACTGGCCCTAGTGCATACTGAAGCTTTGGGGTGAGTGGGGAAAACAAGCTTTTGAAAAGAAAACTTTTAGAAAAGAAATCATTTGCTGTTGAGTTTTGGTTTTGATGCAGCTTTGTCCTTCAGCAGCTGCCTTTTGCCAGGATCAGAAGCATGGTTGAGGAGTTACTTCTGCAAGGTGGCACTGTTGTGTGTTTTTTTAGGGCAGTCCCTTTTTTGTCCTCCTCTCCATGAAGACAAATGACAGGAGGTATGCTGCAGTGATCCTTTGGGGTCAGGTTCTGGTACACAGCAAGGGGAACTCCAGGGGAAGGAGGATTCTTATCCTGGGTGGGCCTTTGACTTTTAGGTTAGTGATACTGTGGTCCAGTAGGTCTGAGGATTGCCTGGCTTGATGTTGTAGGTGATATCCAGGTATTAGCACTCTAGGGGGAGTGACCATGCTGTGGTAAGTGTAGATCTTTCAGCAGAGCAACAGGGCTGGAGAGTTTGCAGTAGGAAGCACCTTCAAAATTGAAGAAATAGCAAATTAAAATATTCAGGTGAAGAGGGTGGCCTATTGAAGATTTCAATTTTTTCCCCTCTTACAGAAAGTCAGTGCTGTACTTAAATAATTGCTAGTACCATATTCTTGAGCACAGCACCTTTCTAGTGGGACATTTTAAAAAAATCCCGCTGGGGGAAAAAAAAGTCAAGGAACTTCAGGGTTTGAGGATTTAGTTTTAAATATAGTAGGTTTTAAAACCATATTATGTGTAACATAACAGTATAATTTATATGTAAATTATTTATGTGTAGATCAATATTTTTATAATAAAATTGCAGAATCCTCAGTTTACAGACAGTGTTATAAAAGCCAGTGTCTTGGCAGAGTTGGTCCATTATTGTTACTAGAGCAAGTCCAGTTCAGAAAGACACGGGGCTGTGATGACAATGAGTTATGGAAACATAAAGCTGATCATGTCACCTAACACCTCCCATTACATAAGTTTATAACTCAGAACAAAACCTTCTTTTAAAGTGTTATCATTTGAAATAGATGTGCTGAATGTTATTCCTCACATTAGCCATGAGAAGATGTGACTGTCAGTGCAGCTTTTCTCTGAAACCTGTCTTAGCTGTCCTTTCAATACTCTGCAATACAGACACTCCAAGGCAGAGAGGGGTTGCCATTCACCATTCACACTGCACGGGAACCAAGGACAAACCTCACTCTGCAGGGCTTGGGAGAGCAGAGAATCTCTCCATCAGTTGTTTTAGCTGTGAATCCCCTGCGTACTCAGCAAACTAAATTACTCTGTACTTATGGAAATGGTCTCATATGATCTCCAGCTCCTCATCTGAAGCAGGCCTTAACAGTGTTTTGTCCTCCTGTGGCTGTTCCTCATGCTCTTGTCCAGCAGTTGTAAATGTAAGACTGTTCCAGAAAGTGTAATGCACCCATCACTACCACTATACTTGCACTTAGCTCTATGTTTTTGTTTGGTTTGGTCATATATATTTTAGATTGGAAAAAAATGCTAAGCTATGGTAGTTCATTATTATTTATAACAGAGTTATTACAGAAAGGTAAGGTGCTGTGCAGTCTCGTAGGCCGATACACTTTCTGCTGCAGTCAGTTTAGTAATGAGATGTGGTTGAGTAATGAGAACATCAAATTCATCACTTAAAGGGGTGCTTTAGATTCATCACTTAGAAGGGGCTTTTTGCTGCTTTGGTGCTTCCAACTGGATGTGTGTGGATGATATGCATTTGGGCTTTTAGGTTGTTTGCATCAAGTGCCCTGGAGGAAAGGCACAAGACCTCTTTACTGGCACACCTGCATGGTTGTGGGACATCAGTAATGCCATAATGTAGCCAGAAGTGATTATCTCATAGATAGGTACAGATGCTTTCCTGTAACTTCCAATTCCATATTCCTTGTATAAATATAGCCTATTATTACCTGTGGTATCTGTGCAACAAAATTTAAAGAACTTCTTACTGGAAGCAACTAGTTAGTAAACCAGTTAGGAGAACCTGAGCAGCTGCACATCAAATAAGATCCATGCGGGGAAGAACATTGTTTGTTGCATGCTTGGAGCATTGCTTGCTGTAAAACAAAAATTTCCCTTGTCCTGACTGTGCCACAGGGCTGCAGATGAGCTAATTTAGCATGAATAAGGACTCAAGGAGACTGGTCTCAGGTGGTCCTTCTGAGGTGAAGCCACTAAGGCAGTGTTTCATTGTGTGCAGATGCTTTGCTGAACAAAGTATCAATCTTTGTGTGAAGGGGAGATTGCACAGGTTTAAAGTTCTACCGAGAGAACTTCACTTATGTGTTTTTGTGGAGGGTTTTTCCTAATAGACTGATTCCCAAGAAAAGTCCATATTCCTTTTATTTCCAAATACTTCAGGATACATGTATTTTTCTGTAGTCATTCCACTCTGGAAAGTTCTTCCACTTAAAATGTGCATCCACACGTGAGAGAAGGGACTAGAGGAAGTGCTGTGAATTTCTCTTGCAGAGGCTGTTTTGCTCCTTGGGTTGTGTGACTTTGTATATTTTATAGTGGGTCATCTAATTGGGAGGTTTGTGTTGGTGAGTTTTAGTCTCTGATTCTAGGTGAAAAATATAATAGAATCAAGCTGAAGTTCTGTGTAAATACTTTGAGACCAGTAGCAAAAGTTAGGGTTGCTTGCAGTCCACTGATGTTTAGAATACGTGTTTTTGCTGGTCACAAACCAAGCCTCACATGTTTGTCTTGGTTCACAGGATGCTCCTGCTTAAAAAAAAAAGAAAAAAGAAAATAAACCCAAGTCTCAGTAGGAGATTCAGATTTGTTTTTAATATTAGCAGCTTCTCTACTTATTAGAAAAGAAACAATTTACCTCTGTTTGCAAGGTAAACATAAAGGAAGTGCTGCATAAAACAACAGATTCCCTCAGAGGCTCGTTCCTATTCATGGCAGAAGTATTTCTTGTGACACGAGTTAGGCAGTGGCATTGAGCAGAGTGCAGTGGGTACGAAGAGCTCCTCAGCAGGGTAGGAAAGGCCATGTCTGTCACTTTGTGTCCCTGTCTCCACACAGGACATGGTCTGAGGAGGTGTCTGAGCTGCACCCTGAGGAAGGATAGTGCCTGTAGGGCTGGGGGGGAAGAAGAGTGAGCTGGTAATAAAATAGTTTTAGGACACCTTGAATTCCCCTGTTGGTCCCTGCTGGAAACAAACTTTATGTGGGCACAGCTTCTGCAGATTTGCCTTAGCCTTTGATGCCTCTGGTGCTGCAGTAATTAGCACTGCAGCAATAATCAGAGGGAATGGTAACGTGTCTCACCCAGCTCAGTGGCCTCTTGTGTGCTTTGGGCAGATCATCAGGTTACAGAAACCTTCCAGGGACACTTGGTGGGCTGTGGTGAAAGGCAGCAGGGTCACAGAGTTTTCTTCCTTTCCTGGTTTACTAATTACCACAAGAAAAATATCTGGTTTGAAGAGATTTTTATGTGAATACTTGCCTTTTAAAAAAAAAAAAATTAATTTATTTATTTTTCAGTTATTTTGATTGTAAAAATTTCCTCAGGCTATAAAAGCAATGTGAAAATATTTCATTATATGTATTTAGTGCTGTGTCTTCTGTGGTGTATAATTTGTGACGGAGCCTGGTTTCAGTAAATTGTACTTATTTTGACATTTGGGTTGATGCAAATAAAGTAATATAAACACTGGAGCTGACCTCTGTGAGTCAGATTTTTGTTGTGGACTACTCATAACAAGCAAGTGCAGCCTTGTTGTCCAAAACTGCAGCATTGTAACAATTTGCCTCACAAAAAACCACAGTCATACATACCTGCCAGCATTCATTAATATAAACACGACCCTGGGATTTCATCCAAAGACTCTTGCATTTGTAGGTGACTGATCAGAAAGATCAGGGAACACCAGATTTATATGCATTCTTTACTATATCCCAGTTGTCTCCATCCTGTATTTCAAAACTATCTCTAGTTTCATGTAGTCTTTCATGATGATGGATTGTAGTGTGATGGGGATGAAGATGGGGCTGAAGGCTAGCTTGTTGATGTCACCTTGAATTTAGTCACTCTCATAGTCCTAAAGCATGGAATCAGGCAAGACTGATGGCATTAGAAGATTCATGAGCAGGTTCCCACAGAAGAAGTAGTCCTGGCATTTTAAAGCTCTGTTCTGGAGCTTCAGATATTTTGAATTTTTTTTTAATCTATAAATCAATTTTATTAGCCATTCCTCCTGACCTTAAAGACCAATCAGAAGGAGGTTGAAAAGATTCCTAGGAGACACTCAGAGGCTCAATATGGGGTTTTTGAGTTCACTGAAAGCATTGCTGTGGCATCTAGTTAGTACAGAATCCAGCACATGATAAATATCAAGTTGAATTAGAAATGCCTTAAAAAAAATGCACTTTAACGTAACAAAATGGGGGGATTTTTTTGTATGGCATTATAGTCCAAACAGTTTTCTTGATTTATGTGTGTGGAGGCTCTGGCCCTATATCATGTAGTACCATCTCCTAGGTTCTTCACTTTGTTTGTCTGTGGAATGCTTCAATGCTGATGATATTTCCTTGTCATTTCATTTCACAAGAAAATTTGCATACTCTTGGGTTTGGGTCTAGATCAAGAAAACAGAAACTGCTATAATTTCTCTCCAGGCTTGTAGGAAGGGACAGAAACTTGCAGTTTCTGAGGAAAGGGGCAGGCTTAGCCTGTTTGCAGCTAACATTAACACCACATTTCTTGTCCATGAGGCAGTAGTGAGCATTGTGGTAAAGCCTTTCTAAAACCAGAAGCAAGGACCTTAAAATTCTGCTTCCTCCAGAATAAAATCACTGTTATTTGTAACTTCTTCAATGACATAACCCCCATTTCAGTGAAGCAGGTGATTTTGAAAAAGGCATCCAAAGCTTGGAAACCATGGGATTTGCCTGCCAGTTCATGATTTCAAGTATTTCTTCAATCCCCCAGAGTCAGACCTCTTGGTTAGAGCTGTTTCATATGCACACATTCACACAGAGCTGTGGGACAGGGAGTCGGGTGCTTGGGGCAATTGAATCTCTGCTTTCTCCTTCACTCACCATACCCCCTCAAGCTTTTGTACAGCATCAGATAATGCAGAGGCCAGGTTGGGCTGTTATCTCTGTCCATATATTGGAAAGTCACCTTTGATTGTGCAGCAGAGGTGCTGTTAGCAGCACTGCTGAGGGAGGTGCTGCTGACGTACCGTGGAGGGAACTCGGGTAGATCCCTAATGCAGTGCTCAGGCTCTGTCTTTACCATAGTTTTTGTTGTCTGCAAAGCTGTGGTTTCTAGTCAAAGTACTCAAAACTGTTTTGCTGTTAACTTTTGCTCAGTGGATTGCTCACATTCTTGTTCAGTTTCTTGATATGAATTTACTGGACCCTATTTATTGATCTCTTAAATAAAACACTTAGAGGTAGTTTTAAGTGTGTCATTAGGAATTTAATAACCTTTAGACTGAGTACATTTTTACTCCAAAAACAACTGAGAAATGCTATTAAATGTAGCTATTAGTTCATGAGGACAGGAAGGATGCTACACTATTTTGTGAGAGACCTATGAATGCATTCCATCTTCCTAACTGAGTAATTATGGTTTTTTAGGGTTTTGACTGTTACTGAGATAACTTATTTATCAAGTGAGTTCCTTTCTCACTGCTTATCTGAGTAGATTTGCTGGTTTTTTCTTCTGCAATCATTCCAGTGGTGAATTTCTTTGTTGTGACATCAAATAGAAATATTTAAATGGTATTTTTTTGTGAATTTCATAGTATGTATTTTATGTGTACTTCAGTCTGTTTAGCACTTGCTTGAGTGTTTGAAATAAGCCAAATTTATCCTTGTTAACCAAAATTCATTCTGTTACCCTAAATATCCTGGAACCATGATAATTTTGGTTTGAGTTTGTTGATGGTAAGGAATGAATTTTGGAGTACAGGGCTAGAAGTTTCCCTTGGTCTTGGTCTGTACTGTGCTCACAGGAGAGACAGTTTGTGCAGTAGGTGCAGCTTCTATACCTGTGAGCTTGTAATTCTTATCTACTTGATAAATGGTATTGGGAAATTTAATTTCATATACTCCTATCCAGACCTGCTAATTTTGGTGCCTAAGTTTGGAGACTGGTGTCACAACACTAACCACTGTCTGGGTTTCATCTGGGTGTGGATGTGGTACTGACGTCAGGGAGCCAAAGAAGGATCAGAGCAGGTGAGCACAAAGTCAACTGGGTGTAAACAGGCAGTCTCTCTAAAATTATTTGGTTATTTACTCTGGTTCTCCTCAGGAAAAATAACAAACACTGGGGGGAAAAAAATTGTTCACTGAAAAGGTGCAGACTCTGGCACTATAGGAGAGTGATTTTAGTATTTTTATTTCCATAGTCTGAGGCTGCATGTGCTTGGAGCATAAGTCACAAGAAAATATAGTTTCCATTTGGCAAATCTGGATGTGAAAAATTATGAACCTTTGTCAAGGGCTATTAATTAACATGGATCTCTCTTATATAGGTTCTTATCTAGATTCTCTAGATTCTTTTTTTCATATATTCCCCGTAGAAAAATCTTTCTATTAAATGGGGCAGTTTGATGTTCCAGTGGTTTATTCCATGACACATGGTTTTTCTCAGACAGTATGCCAGGTGTGGGAGCTCAGAAAAGTACTTTGGGATTAGGGGCTCTGTAGTAAAAAAGAAGAGCCTGGTGCACAAGTACTACCCTTTTTATATAGCAGTATAACTTATGTTTAATAAAAAAAGTGAAGTAGGGCATCTACATGATTCTCTAGACATGGAATTAAAACATGGCATGCAGAGAACTGCTCTTAGGAGACCATTTATAGGGCACAAAAAATTTCACAGAACTGACAAAAAGAGGTGAACAGGTCTGTTGATTGCTTCAGTGTCTGGTAAATAATTATGTCCATGCAGACATCACTTTTATTGAGTGTTCCTAACATTCCCTGATCAGGGAATGGTAAAAAGTAATACATAGAACAGTTGTCATATTTTTATTACCAGATTTTTTAGTAAGGCTTTGTGTTTTTGGCCAAAAACTGTGGATTTGGCATTCAGGGTGAAAACAGTAGGATTTGGCTCTCGAGTGAAACATGTCCTGAAGAAAGCAGACACTTATCATGAAGTTTTCAAGACATCATCTGTATGAAAGTTTTATTAGAGTAGATGCATAGGCAGCAGTTTTACTCTGGCAGAGCTCTGCACAGATGGATCAATGTTGGCATTATTTTATGTGTTGACTGTGGTGTACATTTCTTGTATATATTTTTAGTTCCTGTCCATGTGCTTGTAGGAAGAAAGCTTACTTTGTGTCACAGGGAAAACCAAAGCTGATGTAATTTATGAGAAAAGCAGCATAAGCATGTGTGCTTGCTGGAGATCAATATCTAGGAGATCTGAAGTCTGTCCTACATCAACCTGGACACTGGTGGTGTCAGCACCATGGGAAAAAGGGTTTTGTGATGTAGTCATTCAGTGTCACCCCTGGTCACACAGCCTGGGAATCTATTAGAGCCCATTGCAGCTCCTTCTCCCTCTCTTATCTTCACATGCCTTGGTTTTGTTTTTTTGGGTTTTTTTTCCAAAGGAAACCCATGGAGCACCTGCTTTGTATTGTAGTCAGCCACTGGAGCATGAGGGGGTGAAGGGCTGTTAGGGGGCTTAATCTGTCTCTACAGAAGAGTTTGCAATGGACAAAACTGTATAAATGGATAAATCGTAGAAGAAAATCTTCTCTGTCCTCCCCACAGGTTCCTCATGTGATAGGGAATGTAGGAATGGAGTTAAAAATGTGACCCTTACATAGCCATTTGTAGCTGATCTCCTGGCACTTGAGTCTGTCTCTTCTGAGCCAGCTGATGAGTGGTAGGTTAAGGCTGGCCAGTGAGTACAGTGTATATATCCCTCCAGGGAATGCTCAGTCTGGTGAGTGAAACGACCATAATGCAATAATTCAGGTTAATTTACCTTCCAGTGTTAAGCATGTGTGTTTTGTTAGTACTGGGAACTGCTATTTATAGTCCTTAAACTGAGTTGTCTTTATTCTTCTTCTGTGTAATAAATCCCACAAATCTTGTTTGAAGAAAAGAGATGATGCTTAAAACAATTGCTGAGACTGTGATGCCCAGTGCCCTTGGTGGACCACTCTCCACCCTGGTATTTGGACCATATCTAAATCTTTTTGGTGGTAGTGGAGCAGCTGAGGTGAGGGGTGACCATTCTTAAAAAAACTTCTACCTATATGATAATATTTTTTCATATTATTTATTTGGGGGGGGGGTTGTGTTGTGTTGTGTTGGTTTTTTTTACCATGATACTCTGCGAGGATGAATTTTGAGAAATATGTAAAACCATCTCATTTGTGTCACACTTCTTTGTTCAGATTTTGCATATTGGCAGAAGTGTTCTGGTGAAAGATGTCCCTGCCCCATAGCAGTGGGGTTGGAATGAAATGGTCTTCAAGGCCTCTTCCAATCCACACCATTCTGTGGCTCTGTGATTCTAGGTAGAAAATACGATTAGCTTCACTGTTTTTTTCCTTCATTGGGCATTTTAATAGGCTGCATTGCTTGTTCACACTTGCATTTATCATATGTGACCCATGGCATGGAGAGAGATCCTCTCTCTCTTTTTTTCCCTCCCCCCCCTTTTTTGTTGTTGTTGTGATGCCCTAGCCCTTTAGCCACAGTGTGTCTGTGCCTATGATTCCTTTCTATTTCTGTGTGACAGCCAGTTTGAAAGCTCTGAGGTGCATGGGGCAATGTCTCATGGAAAGCAGACTGAAGAAATGTGCCTGATTTGACTCTGCAGGGACTGGCAGGAGTGCCCCCTTTTTACACACCTACAACCAGGCACCAACCTCAATCACAATTGTGGGAAAGCTCTCTACACCCTAATATTACTGGGACAGAAACAGATACAGTAACCACAACAGAAAGGAATTGCTTTCTGGCTTTAATTTTGAAGAGTTTACTCCAAGTCTTGACCTGGTGATTTGGACATATGCACTTTGTAAAGTCGGGCTGTGTGCAGTACATATTGCTGGCACCTTCAGGCGTTTCGTATGCATGCAGTGCAGTGTTAACAGGCCTTGGCCTATTTTTCAGAGCCAATTTCTATATACTCAGCTGGCAATGAACAAAAAAATGTGCTTTGGCAGATTGGATTTTGGCATAGGCATTCTGAAGCCCCAGAATTTCAACTCTTGGAGTTGTAACAAAAAGTGTTTAATTAAACTGGCAGCTTAGACCAATAAATGTTTAAACTAATTTTAAAAGGAAAACTTAACTGTCATGTAGAAGAGGTATAGACCTGACATGTCTGTTCCTTACTGAAGGAGTGCAGTTGTTTTCACAGCAGTCTTTGCTTGGAAGCAGTGGTCTGGAGCTGGAGATCAAAGGGGCAGAAAAGCTGAGTGGTGGATAGGTCAGAGACACTGTGCTTCAGCTACTGCACATCTCACAATGTTATTTCAGAATCAGTTTTAAATAAGAGGGTTTTTGTGTGTGGGCAGGAAGTAGAAGAGTCCAGAGAAAGTTTGAGAGCGAGTTAGAGGCCAGTTAGATTTAAAGGCAGAGTTTAGGTTTATCATGTGTCTTCTGAAGTACGTGAATAAGGGAATACTCCTTAGTAAGGGAGTGAATTTAGAATAAAAAAGTTAGACTAGGTTTCTGAACATTATGAAAAATCTGTGGGCAATTATTTTTAAGTACATCCATTAGTCCCTTTTTTCCCTAATTAAATGTATTGGCTAGATTTCAAGTTTGGCAGCTACAACTACGATCTTGTGAATATCTGCAAGAAGGAAACCATTAGGACCCAAGAACAAGACCAATCTTTTGATACATAGCATTTGTTTTTGAATGTTACTTACTGGCAACTTCTCAATTAATGGACTATTTACATGTACTTAGAATTATCATGTAGTGGGCACTCTGGATATGTTTATATTTACTTTATTGGCTGTAGAGTTTCCTCAGTGAGGTTCAGTTGATCTGGCATTCTCTGACTCTGGCATCGAGCACTGTCTAGTGCTGCTATGATTTGCAAGATAACTGTGGTATTCCATTCTGGAGGCAATCACATTTCAGCTGGGGGAAGCTTAGCTCAGGATCTGGAGGCTTTGTAAGATCTTCATAAAAGTTTGAGATACTTGGGCAAGCTAGTAAGCGCAGCACTGGGATTTGTATTAATAAGATGATTTCACTTACATTAAGAAATTATTGCCTCATTATTGCCTTTAATAATATATTAGTTTAGTTTGCAAGACTAAGTTTTACAAAAATCTCACAAGAGATGAGTCCAACCCCCTTAGACTCTCAACTATGTAGTCACTGGCTTGAATCCCCCCTGCAAACCCTCAACTGTAGCTTGGCTCCAAAGCAACTCCAAAACAAAGAACTTGTTTTGTGATTTAAATCTGTAAATCCCCATGTGAGCACTCTGATTTCGTATCTGAGAGGCTTGTTTTGGATCGCTCTGAACGAAGGGAACTTTCCTGCTAAGCTGCACAAGACATTTTCCAATTAGTTAACCATGCCCATACAGAAGATTTAGGTGCCATAACTTTTGATTTTAGTTTGTTGTTTTTGGAGGAGGGGAGGTTCAGCTTTTCTGGGTTGATAGAGGTGTGATGAGTGTGTGCACATCTTTGAGCAAGACAGTGAAGCCTTTGCAGAGCAAGTAAAGTATTAACAAAATATTCCCTTGCTATTCAAATGGACAGGCATTGAAAACATACTTAGGAATCTGTTTAAGAGGTCAGATGAGACTGTGTAAAATGTACAAATGTGTTATTTTTGTATGCAGTCTCTCTATTCTATCTGATGTTTAAAGCTGAATGAGAGCAGCAAAAGCTTTTTAGTTTTGGCAGTTTCAAGAGTTTTCTTAAGAATTATTGGCCAATATGGATAACTTTGCATTCCTTTGTGCTTTCCTCTGGCCACCCCCTGCTTCCACCTCTGCAGTGGGAAGAATATACCCTACCAAAATCAGGATTTCAATTCATCTGATTTGTCTGTAAAATGTGCAAATCAGATGCTAATTTTGAGTGTTATATTGACTCAATGATAAGAAGTAATTATGCTAAAGGGCTAGATCAGGGTAAGCCAAATAAAAATGTTAGTACTGGAAGTAGTTTTGGGAAGACTGTTGCATCAGCAAAAGAAGTGTAACCTGATAATGGCAGTCTGTGTTTGAAACCATTAAGTGTAGAACAGTTACAAGGTCAAGGCAAAGTACTGAAATCCACATTTAAAATACATCCGATATTACAAAAGACTGATTAGAATATAGAACAAGCCAAAGACTGACTGATTTATTATTATCTTTGGCTTTTTGTTTGCTTGTTGGTTTGGAATTTTTGTTTGGTTATGTATTTTTTTGTTTTGCTTACCAGATCCTGACATTAATGCAATAATAATCTTCCAAAAACAAGTATTTCCTGGTGAAAACCTTGCATTAATAAAATGAGCCAGACAGTAAATAGCTGGAAGCGTCTGTGAGACTTTAAAATAATGTTTTATCATTTCTCAAACTCTGTCCTCTTCCCTTACTATTTTCTGTCTAGCTTTGTTGCTGCTGTTTTTGTAGGTTTTAGGGGGTTTGTCAGGGGAGAGGTGTCTTATTTTTGTTGTTGTTTTGGGTGGTTTTTTATTTTGTGGAGGGGGGTGCTGTTGTTTTCAGCTTGACTGCTGAAATAAAGTTGTATTAGATTGTTAGAAAATTTAAATTTACTGTCATTGAACAATGGACAGGTTCTCAGTCCTGTATAGCTGTGGTATAAGTCATGGTCACTTGCAGGTATGTAAAATACTCGGATTTTTTTCAGAAATCTCTTAGTACTTAGTAGTTAATATCTTTATGAATGTTTCCATTAATTTCTTCACTCCTGTGTTTCCTAAACACCTCTGCAGTTACATGACACCTCACTGCAGCAAGTAAGCACTTTGGGCAGATCATGGCTAGGAGGTTAATGATAATCTCTCCTTATACACTCATATAAAAGCTAGGGGTCAAGGTTCTTCCATTTACTGTTATTGAGGGCATCAGAAGGTCTGATGGAATAAGATCTTCTATTGTACTATCTGGAAAATACTTGGCTTGACTGTTCTTAAGCAAGCTATCTCTGCATTCAGATATGTAACCAAGTGAATGTATTCCTAAAGAATATATTCCACAAATATATTTGTGAAGAAAAACCTCCATTTTGAAAAGACAGGATCAGTTTTGGCTAGACCTCTTCCTGTAGTAGATCAGCCAAATTGTAGTTGGCCTCCACTGATAGTCAAAATCAGCGATGATCTGGACCTGAAACCAAGTGAAGTGCAACTTGTTTTGGAATTATTTGCCTTCTGACTATGAAATCAGTCATTAACTTTACCAAAGGTACAACTTTTTCTTACAATTGCATGCCCCTCATGATTCGTCTAAATGTTGAGCCAAAACCATCAGCATCAGTGGGCACCAGGGAAGCCACTTCTTATTACATACACCCACATGTTTGACTATTGTAGGAAAATGATGGTGGGAAAGAATAGTGCCTAAAGCAGTGTCCATTTTGTTACTGCAACTGCTAGTGCTCATCAGCACCAGAAGGACCTTACAAGCCATGTCAGGTAATTTATGGTGTTACGTGCTTAAATCAGCAAGGTTCATTATGCACAAAACCTGTTTTGAGGTTTTGCTGCTTCCTTTGCTTCTTCTGACAGACTGAGTTTCTGTATAGGAGAAATACTACGTAGGCAGTACAAATATGGCTTTATCCACTATTAAGATGATCTACTGTGTCCTACACTTGAAGTTTTCTGCTGCAAGCCTTTAGTTTCATTTCAGCAGAAAAATATGAGTGTTTAGAGAACGCCATTTTTAACCTCAGCTTCTTTATTTGGTTGTTTAACCTTTTCCAAATCTACAAAACACAAATGACCAATGTGTAGCTGGAGACAATGTTCTGATTATGAAATAAGAACTTGGGCGAGGTTTGGCAGCCAAATCCAGGACATGCACTCTTTAGTGAACTTTGGGGATTCTTTTTTTCTTGGGCATATGGGAAGGGATAAGTTACTGGAATGTGACTTTAAAATCACACATTTTTAATGCAACATAGCAAAAACATTTTACATACAATTGTGTAAAACTTGTCTTAATATTACTGTTGTGAGGATATTCAGGTGGCTAGACGAGTCCTTCCTTCCTGTTGTATATCTAGAAAAATAAATTAATAACAGAAATAAATAATTCTGGAAACTAGATATCATAATGAAAGATGCAGGAAAATCTAGAGATAAGACAGGTACAGGATTTACCATGGGAAAACATACATTTGTGATTCAATACCTACAATTCTCATTTTAACTAAAATCCTCCTGTGCACTCAGGATGCTTGAGAAGTGCTTCAGTGATTATTTGTAAGCTAAACATTAGACCACTTCAGTAAAATGATCTAAACGTCTCACAGCCTTACAAAATAACAAAGTTTAAAATTTAGTTGGCTTCCTTCTCTACCCAGCAAAACACATTGCTTTTTATTAAGACATATCTTCAAAGAAGACTATTAGATTTGGAAGCTGCAAAATGGATTTAGACTGTGTCTTTGTCTGCTTGCTTTTAGATACTTAACTCTCACTTAAATGATATAACTAGATGTATGAGGGATCATAACAATTGAGATTCAGCAATAAAACTCATTAGGGTGCTAGATAAAATCTTTTGTGGATGCTCTGCTGGAGATAATACTTCATGTAGGAATTAGGAAAACATGGGGATTTTGTCTATGATATTTGTTTGTCAAGGATGCATGTACACATACAGATTTTTTATGCTGAATTCTTGTGACTTCTGTGATGACTTGAAATAGGTACCACCATTTTTTTCTTTCTAAAATAGATGGTCGTTTTTGAAAAGCATTTTTCTATATGTACACACATCCTACCCTTTAAGTACTGTGAACAGATACTTTGCGACCTTCCAAATCTGGGAGAAAGTGCACTTGGGAAATACTAGCCTGTGAGGTTGATAGTCACATGGCATACGAGCTTCATGAGCTAGTGCCCAATCCAGATTCTGAGATTGTTTCTCTTATACTTTTTCTCTGAAGTCTTCACCTCTCCTGAATCAACTGTGCTGGCTTAGACTCATTCTTCACCCTTTGTGCTTGTGAAAAACGCAAATTTTATGCTTCCTGTCATATTTAAAGAAATCTCTGCGGCCTTAGTTTAAAACTGCAGTGTCAAAAATTCATCTGAGTACAGATGCATGGAGTACTTCATTGTAGGCTCGTGTTCTACTTCTAGCTAGAAAATTTGAAGTAGAATTAAAAAAAAAAAAAAAGTAAGGTCTTGAGAAAATATAAAATAATGCAAGCCCAATAATTTTCTTTATCTGTCACATTCTTAAGTTCTTTTTCTCGCACAGTAACATTATTTGTGTTCTGTATACATACGACAAATGCCAGTGACATGTATTTGCGAAAAACGAAATTTAGAGCAAAGATTTGAGATGCAGTGCCATTTAAAAACAACGTAAATTTTCAATACAGGGCTGTGCAATAAAATTACATTGTATGCAAGACTTCAGTAATGGCTGAATTTTTAGAATAGCTTGATCTTGCTATAAAATACAGATTGTGTTCCCTATAATATTATTAAGCTCATTTTAAAACATCAATTCATTTTGACTATGGTGATTTTCAGATGACTCACATTTAAAACAGTTTTGCTTATACATGGGAGATAGTCTCTCTTTAGTTAAAATGTTGCCAGGATTCATTATAAACTCTACTGTAAGCCAAATAAAATTGAGTAAAAAAATTGGCCCGGCTCAAAAATTGCCGTGTTTGCTCAAGTTTACAGGAAGTGTGTGAACCATGAATGTTTTTTGGATGATACCAACCTTCTCAGAGTTAATACTCTCAAAACACCCAAACTAAAAAAACTTCACCTACAACCTGTAGCCAAAAGTAAGTACTTAAATAACCCTCATGTTCTTATTTTAAAGGTTCACCTTGAAGTTAACACTGTCTGTTATTTCATGTTATTTCACACAGTAAAAGCGGTTGTGTTCCTGATGTCTTCTGTTCAGGTTACACAGTGTTTGAGGTCAGTTATTTACTGTCTGCCACAGAACCATGCCAGTACATTTCTTGACTGGTGCCCAGCATTCTGAATGCCACATCGCTGGGAGCACTGCAGTCAGCAGGCCCTTGTCAGGTGCTGGAAAACACAGCCAAGCAGTACAGCAGAGTATTAAACCAGATCTACTTCTTTCCACGCTCCCTGAGACATTATTTTGTCATGACACTGCTTTTAGCTTAGTAAGTCATCTATCTCCCCTTGCACTTCACATAAAATTACAGCAAGTGAATTATTTTCTGCTTTGATAACCTAGTGCTGCATTGTAATTCCAGAAAGGCCTAGAAAGGTGGGATGGCAACATGGTTATGTGTGCTGGCAATAAAGGAATTAATTTTTAAACATTTAAAATTTTTGTTAATGGATGGGAAAGTCCATCAAGTGTGCACACGTGCAGATGAAGCCATCATTCCTGTGACAGTGACATTAATAAATTATAACCATATTGCCAGCAACCACTTTGTGTGTATCTTTGTCCATCCTTTGCCAGTTTTTATTAGAAGCTCTTTTAGGTGAGGTTTGTCTTGCCAGGGACCTTGTTACTCAGGTTATCTTTTTTTGAAATCTATATACCTTACCCAAGATACTACTACCAATAAAACAAACAAGTACCCCACTCCTCCCCACCCTATAAACATGTTAGACAAGGCAGTGAGGAATATGGTCACAAAGCAAGAATTCTTTTTCAGAAATGGAGAGAGAATGAGAATACTTAACTCTGTGGAGACTCTGGTTCTCAGGGTATGAGTCACACTTCTACCAGGTTATAGCCAAGTCAAACAAATGATGTCCAACAGATGACAAAAATGAAAATGAGTTTCTCATCCAGGGACCAAACCCATGATTATTATTCATAAATTAACCAGGCCTGACCAATTAATCTTCTAGGTGCTTTAAGATAGTTGTGTGTTTTAGAGGTACAGGAAATAACAGTAGTGTCTGAAAAAGTATTTCATTAATTTTAAGCAGAGGAAACTCCTCACAGCAAATCCTGTAATGTGATTGGTTTTATATATTTTATTAAATATATAAAAGTGATTAGGGAAGGTAGACACCAAACTGAGTCCAGTCAGTTCTAGTCTGAACCTGACAGATGATAAGGCATTCTGGGCAGTTACTTCAGCTCTTTGGCAAATCATATGTCAGATGCCAAACCCAGGTGAAAGAGCATGGTGTGTTTTGAACTGTACTGTTTTTCACAGTAGAGTGCCTTGACACCTCAGCTGAAACTGATGCTACTTCCTTAGGCAGGAAGCCTGCTCACACAAAGGCATATTCAAAGCTGCAAGCTGCTTCCTTACAAGTAGGAGGAAAAGAGTGTGGGGTAGGAAGCAGAAGGTTAGACACCATGTCAGAAGTCAGTGACCTGCTCAGGTGTGTGTGCTGTACTAAGGTGACTCTCAGCAAGTCTAAGTTGGGGAAATGATTAAAACTCTTCTGGTTCACAAGGGAATCAAGGAATAATAAAGAACCTGATAGTTATTGTATTGTGCTGAGCATTACAGGAGATATGAAAGGGAAGCTTGTAAACACACACAGGCAGCCAAGAATATAGGCACATCTAATGAGAGAGGGTTGCTAAGTATCTGGGAACAATACTAGCTTAAAAATGTGCACCCAATTTAGTTTTGTCCTTGCACTCAACTACTGACTAAAGACAGATTTTCAGAGATGCCATGCCTGAACTCTTGGAAACAAGAGTTTACATAGGAGCAACTGCCTGCTCTCACCTGCAGCAAACACTTAAGTTATTTATTCTTTCTCCTCTCCTGCTGCCCAATTGAGGGTCTTCAGTTGTCCCTCTGTACTCCCCTGTTCCAGAGTGCTCTCTTGTCTATTCTGGTCATGATGTGGATCAGAGATTGAGAGTCCTGCTCCCAGCACTGCTCTCTTGCTGCTTGTGTTTGCTGGACTTTGTACATTTTATTTCACAGCATAAGTGGTTATTGCCTGACAGGAAAATAGGATAATTATAGATTTCATATTTTTTTAAATTAGTAGAATTGGTTAGAGAAGCTAGGTCATTTGCAGTCTTGGCCACATTAGTTATTTTGCCAACGCTAGACCTGTGCAATTCAAAACCTGATCCTGGTTCCCAAGCTATTCATGTTGGGAGCAGGAGATTTGCTGTTCTTCTAAGCAGTGACAATATGAACCTCTAGGACTGAGAACACAGCTGTTAGGACACTGAAAGGAAGGAGGCTGTTGAAGTTAAAAATCTGGTATTTGCTTTTAGAGGTATTTTACTAGTTAGTTTCTCCCTTATCTGAATGTCCTGGAGTTTAAAGGCAAGCTGACTGAAATTCTTCCCTGCAAAAACCCAAAAAACCTCTTAAAAATAGGTTTTTTCTTTTTTAATTAAAGTGTTCCCCTTTTTAAAATCCTACTGAAGTCTGAGAAAAGGAGCGTACAGATTGGTAATGAGACATACATAAAATAGGGCATTCCATCTCCATTACAGAATTCATCCTGAGTCCATCTGGTAGCTAAAGATAAATCATTTTTGTCAGTGGAAAAGCAACAGTATTTTTGAGCCCACATTGGATATTTGCAGAAGGCTTCCTTCTGCCAAGTGTTGTCTTTGTGTTACCAAGAGAGAGTTGTACAGAGCCATTACATTTATATTCTTGGACTGGAGGTGAGAAATTCAGTCTGACTGGCATGTAAAATTTCAGCAGAATATTAGGTATGTTTGCTCATACATGTTTATGTAAAACAGAGCACTGATTCTCATCCTCTTTGAACAGTGTAGTGCAGTTGACTTCAGTGGAGCAATGCTGATTCACACCAGCTCAAGCATTCACCCTTCACATTCAGCTTTGCAGTTCTTTTTTGGAAGAGCTGTGCCTGTTAAATCTTAAATTAATTCATTTAGGTGCTTCAGTGTAGATTGGCTACCTGATTTCCTAAGCCAGTGTATTAGATTTCGTTTACAGTGTTCGGATTTTACAGAGTTTGGAGGTTTTCTCTTTCAGAAGGTAATAGATTTAAGTAAGAGAAAGAGCATTTAAGCTCTAGAAAAAAAGGTAATGTTATTTCTCATTCTTTTTGTATGGTTAAGCAAGCAACATTGGATGATGACTCAAAGTTTCCCTTAATTGTCTGTCATCTCTTCAAACTAATTTTGGACGGCAGACAACACCTGTTCTGGTTTTTAGGCCCTTAAAGCATATTTCAAATTCCAGAATGTTTCCCTTCTGTATTCAGTAGCCTGTAATTTCCAGGTTAAAAAAGGTCCTTTTAATTTACTATGCCATTTCTTCTGCATAACACAGATCTCTTTTTACATTCCTTTAAAAAAATTTATTTATTTAAATACTGTGTTTTTGTTCAGATATTGTTTCTAATACTTAGTTGACCTTTCCTAAAATGACTTAAGGGTCATTAGCTACTGTTGGTTATTCCTTCCTTCTCCTACATTATTTGTGCTGCTGGAATCTGGGGGGAGGAGGAGGTAAGCACACATAACATGTGCATGGAAGATTTTCCTCCTTGTCTTGCAATCCTCGAACCTGAGATACACTTCTGCAGTGAATGGCTGCATTCCTGGAATCTTTTCACAGCCTGCTTCTGTACAGACCCTTTTAAACTGTGAACATCCCTGACTTTTGACAGCACCATGTCAGGCTGTTTAACATACCCTATTAACATGGTACATTTGCACCAGGCAGAATCTTTCCTAAGTCTCTTCTTCTGTGTTTCCATAGACTTTGAGTCTTGGGATCCCTTCTGAATGCATAAAGCCCTACAGTTATGGTAATACATCAGTTACCATGTTTATGATCAGACAGCACACTAAGGATGGTCGTGGTATCCGTAATGATCCATTTGAGAGGTGCTGAGGTTAGTAAAGGAAGAATTATGATTTTTTTTTGAACTTTCAATAATGCAGAATCTAAAATCTGCTTCTGTTCCCTGACTGGCCTTAGTAAGACTCCAGGAAATATTATGGGGACTGGGAGTAACTGAGAGACAGATTGTAGATAACGATTGCTGAACACTTTTCAAAAAATGGATTAATTTCTTTCTTATTCCCTTTCCTTTGTCCAGGTTCCAGCTCTAGGAATTTCTAAGCCACTGTAGGGCTTACAGAGGAGTTTGTGCATTAGAGCTATAAGCATAAATAAGAGTAGCTGTGGAAAGAACCATGTGAAGTGTTGAGGCCTTTCTGAAGGAGTTTGTGGTGAGAAGGTAGAATTCCAAGAGCAATTAGATGGCTAGTACTGCCTAAGCTCCACATTAGATGTCCAAATAAAAGCACTGCTCCTCAAAAGCTATGACCAGCTGCCAGCTGACCTCAAGTATCTCAAGTTCCCAATATTTGAGCTATCTCCAGCAATGTTTCCAGTTCAGCTTGGCAAGGCTGAGTTGTCAGGTATCAGTGTCACAGCTGTTGAAAGACACTGAGTCGTGTCCCTTGGGCTGTGCTCCCCAAGGACAGAAGTCGGTAGGCTCAAAGACAATGGCAAAGACAATGAGATACTTAGGTTATGGTGGGAAAGTGAGGACAGCTGTGATCCAGAACTGTGGTTCATCTGGCCATTGGAGCATTCCTGCTGGATCTGAGCAGGTCCCAAGGCCTGGGTGGGCTCAGCCAGCAGCCTCTGATGGTGGTGCAGAGAACAGTGGGATCTGAATCCCCTTAAGCAAGGGGAAAAGGCAGCACTGAGTTGCCATTGAACATGACCATAGAGCTGGATGCTCTGATATCCCAGATAAGATTCCTGAGCATTGGCAGTGGGTGGAAGCCTTGCCTGGGAGACCTTGCACAGTTTGGTTTGTCATCTTCTTGTAGGGCACCCTCTGTGAACTTACTTGTCCCCACAGTGATGTCCTCCCTTTTTGCACATGACGTGACACCGTTGTCTTACTCTCAACAACAGTGGGAAAAAAGTAAAAATTGCACACTGGCCTGTAAATATGATCACTGAAACACCTATAGATAAATATTATGGAGGACTGAAGTGAGTAAATGAGGGTGATACTGTCAGTGCAATTGTCCCAGACACCTGTGCTTTCTTAAAGAAATCCACAGAGGATTGTTGATCGAGGTGCATCACTGCTGTAATGTCTTGCAATGCATCTGCAATTGTTGCCAGTATTCTCTGGAAAAATCTCTGTGGAGATCTTTGGGTGTCTAAAATGTCATCCTCAGAATACTGCAAACGGGAACTTTTTTGATATTAAATCAGTCTAGGAAATTAATATTGATCAAACTGATAATGTTTTGTAAGATTTCTTTTCATTTTTCCTAAGCAAGAGATGATGGTAGTGTGAAAGTTAAGCCAGAGTTGTAGTAATTATGTAAATCTCAAAAACGTGAGTTCAAGGCTAAAATTTAAAGGAGGCTCCTTTAGCTTAAAGACAGAGAAAAATTTGGCCAAATGTTATTCATACCTAACAGAGATTGACTCAGCTGTAATTAAAATAACTAATGTACTTTGATCTAAGCCAAAGTTTGCTGTAATGACTTAAATATGTGGGATCATATCTTGCTGATATGTTCACAATAATTTCATTACAAGATGGCTAGGATATGCTACCATGAGGTGGCTACATAGAAATGTGCTCACATATGAGCAGACAAGGCTGTAAATAAAAATATTCATTCCTTTTGGGAGTTACTGTAAAATGCTTAAAAAAAAAAAATTACTCCTTTACTGAAGATTCATTAAACTTGTCTGGAAAGAGTACAGCTTTCTGTAACTAAGGAACAGTTGACATACACAAGGAAACGTGGTATAATAATAAAGGAGAATACTGCTTCTCCCAATGTGTGAGGAGGGCAGGATCCCATAGAGCTGTTCAACTACTGTCATGGCAGGCTGTCTCACTCCCAGTATTTGTGTTGGGCGGCAGCGGAGGGTCAGGGAGGGAAATATCCCTGCTACACTGCTGGAAACTCAGCTTGTGTTGACAGTGGAGCGGAGCCGAGCTTCCAGGGGAGGGCCTGCGTGTCCCTCGTGGGGTGTTGAGGTGGAGCAGGCTCTGGTGCATCCTCACCAATGCTGGGCAGAGTGGGCAGAGTGGGCAGCAGGCAGGAGTTGCATTGTCTCACTGTTGCAGGAGTCTCACTGCCGGAGTGCAGTGTTTCTGCAGTGGAGCCAAGGTGCAGTGTTGTTTAGCTTCTCATTCCCCAGCTTTTGGGTGTGCATCAGCAGCACCTGAAGTGATGTTAGTGCAACTGTGCATGCCTGAGCGTGCTCAGATACACGTACAGAGAGAGCTGTGCATTGCACAGAGAGATCAAATGTTGCCGTGGTGGTGTTTGAGCGCAAACATGGGTACTTGAGCACGTGTTTGTAAGGTCACTTACATGTGGCAAAAGGCCCTGAACGTGCTCCAGGGGTTATCCCCAGCAAACAGCCCTGAAACTTTTGTGGCAGGATTTTCTGTCATCTGTTATGCAAACCCCATGCTTGTATGAAATCAGCCAGTTTAGTCCTGCTTTAAAGTGCCACTAGCACTTCAGAGCATGTATGCTGATGCGGTGTGATGTTGATGTTCTTTCCCAACATCCTTTCTCTTGCTGCTGTTTAGGAACTTTCTATGAAGAATTCCTAGTGAATGGTTTTTAATTCAGAGGAATATGTGCTGTAACAAAATCAGATTTTTTTTTTCATGAGGAAATGTTGATATTTGTCATTGTGGAAATTCTTCACTTTGCCATGTGGAAAAATAAAAAGAAAATACTTAAGCTTTGGTAAGTTCAAACTAAATAATTTTATTTTTGATTTCTTGAGCTGTACAGCAGCATTTCATCCTTCTTGCCAAGCGTTGTAAAAGTTCCTTTAGCAACTTGAATTCCAGCCTGAATTTTTTAGCATTAGCAATCAAAAATAGAATCAGACTTCCACTGTTGTGAGCTTTGTGAACATCACTTCATATTAAATACTTTTAGTATGTTGTAGATTAAGGAAAGGTCTGAATTTGTCTGACTGGAAAATAGCTTAGGCTACTGGCTGTACTGAATGCAGATGTGTTTTATTACAGGAGTATATTTCTGTAAGTTTGTAGGGCTAGTTTTTTTTGTTTACAATGTATGTTTTAGTTAGAATGCTGTAGTATAACATCAAATATACATTTTCCCCTTCATTAATAGTTAAACACGTTTTGAATTCTAATAATCCTACAAAATGCACAGATGTATGATTTTTTTGACACCTTACTTTATTATCCACCAACACATCATGTTGGAATCTGAATTATTTCTGTGTAAACACAAATTATACTTTAGTCTTACAGACCAGTAGCAAATTATTATGTATGAGAAAATGGAAAACAACAGCATATTTAAAAACCAGACTAAATTTTAAAGTGTTTTCATTTTATGTTAAGTATACGAAACAGCCAAATGACATTTACATTTGATTCTGGTTGTAATATAGAGATAATGCTGTATGAAGCCAAATCTTTCCTTTTCCAGTGTGCAAAATGAGACATGCTGGAACTGTAGAAGGAAAAGTGTTTTCTTACTAAGTCTAAATCTAGATGACAAAACGGATTTGATATAGTTTTCCCTCTCAGCATACAAGTAAGACTATTACCTGTACTGTGGACTAAGAAAAGATTGTCTACTTTACCTGTATTCATATGACCAATATATGGTTTGTACACAACTTTGTATGTACATGTATGCTGCTAAACTGAAGCATGTCCGTTCTTGTCTCAATAAAAATTTAAAATGCAAGCTTTGTTTCTTATTTCGTAACAGCATTTTTGAGGTTATCCAAAAGTAAAACCAATCTAAATGAGTGAACATGCTTCAATTTCTTTCATATTAAAAAAGTACTCATTCTCTCCTTATCCTAAAAATATTTTAGGAGTGGGGGTTTTTGTGGGTTTTGTTGTTGTTGTTGTTTGTTTGTTTTGTTGTTGTTGTTTTTGTTTTGAGTCTTTCCAGTTTATTCATAACAAGAGTAGTGATAATGAGATTATGCTAATTGCCGGTTGGACTTTACACTACTTTAGTGATGGCAGTGACTTAGAGGACATTCAGAGGTTACATAGCCAAACAAAGGTTTTCTTCTTGCCTTCCCCACTTGAATTTCCATGTACAACACATAAAAAATAATGCTTTGCTTTTTTTTTTTTTTGGAATTACAGAGATAACTCAGATTGGACCCAAGCTCAGGCTGTCAGGGACTTTTGAAGACTGAAATTTATAGTGCCCTTTAACATTCAACAAAAGGTACAGAGTGCAGGATCACAGGGATCCTTTGGCTCACACTTCATGGCAAAGACTTGAAACTACTGTTATTAGTTGTAAAGAGAAAAGGAATCTCTTCAGCCTTTACATCTGCCATGGTCTGCATGCTTTATGCCTCTTAATGATCCCTTTGTTCATTTGGGACATTTGTTTCTTTGTTGTTTGTTTTTGTTGTTTTGTCTGCAAAGGCAACATTGATGGCCATTTAAAAATCGTGAAATAATTTTAAAACCATGAAAATGCAAGCTGTTCTGCTGCACTTCCTTGCTTTGCAGAATGCTAAAACTATAGTCTGTAAAACATAGTAGTACATACATTCCAGTCAATCATCTTACATACCATTTCCATATTGTTACACTCTCTATATGTTGACTTTCTAGTTCCACACCTAGATTTCCTATCAAAGGCGAAAGTATTTAAAAGTGCCTCAGTAGCAGCCCTTTATAAAAAGCAGCTACGGAAAGAGGTGAAAATGGTGCAGCTTTGAGTTGTCTGAGGTTGTTGTTCCTCCTTTTGTCCAGGGGATGATTCCAAATCCCTCTAGCAGAAAGGCAGATGTGTGAGAAATCCCAGCTGAATTGCAGTGATGTCTCATATACCACTGCAGAGGCCTCTTGGATCCTGAAATGCTGCTTGGACAACAATTGAGCTACATGTGTGCAGAGCATAGATGCCAAGTTCAGCTTCAGTGCTGAAGCAGTTTTACTACGTTTGGCTGCTGGGTTCCCATAATTTTTGCTGTACGTGAAAGAATGAAACTATTGATCCTTTTATGTCTACCCCAGTGAGCAAAATGCCAGACATATAAGATCTAGTTGGACACAAGCATTGCATAGCCAAGGTCTTGCAGTGAATACTTGGTAATTGGTTAGCCTTTGAAAAAACCTTAATAAAATCTCAGAGGACTGTAGAGAAGAACTGGAGTATTTATCTTACATACTGGACTGCATGTATTTCTTTTGGGTAGTTTTTAATGTGTGGATTAAATAAATTCATCTCTGAAAAATTTGATTTATCATTAGGCAGTCATTCTTACTGTAAGCTCCGGGTACTAGAATAGATAAATTGTGTTTTGAGATAATTTGTTTATTCAGAAGCAAGCAGATATAACTTACAGTCTTTACAATTATCTGATGTGACAAGAGAATTTTAAAGGATATTTCCTGTAGTGGAGATAGTTGGAATTTCCAGATAGGTGTCACATGCCTTTAAAAAGGGCATGCATCTGGTAACCTTTATACACTCAGTTGCATCTCTGAGGAAAAAAACATGGTGGCCCCTTAAGTCAGTGAATGCACTGGTTTCCTTTTACCCCTCTGGTATTCTTGTGGGACAAGTATATATAAAAGTAAATTTTAAAAGAAAAATAATCACATGTAGGAAAAAATACTGGTCACTGAGCTGACACTGGCTCCTTGGAATGCAACTGAGGACTTGTGATATGTGGATCTGTGGAAACATTACTTCAGGGCCTCAGCAGATGTTGAGAAAATAGATGTGAACATAAAGGAATAAAACGGAGAGTGAATAGATCTTTGTACTGCTGTATAGAGCCATAAGGTGTCTGTGTTTTGTAGTGGTAGTGGTGCTCTATCCCAAAGGGACCAGAGCAGAACTGGAAAAGAGTTCAGAGGTGGTTGATGGGGATAACTAAAGTCCATGCAGCAGTGTCTGAGGAACAACTAAACGTGTGGGGCTCTGGCTGAGAAAAAATGTGCATGGAAGACTGTATGATTGAGAGATACAAACTGATGGGTAATAGGGAAAGGATGGATAGTGACCAGTTTCCCTTTTTCTCATAATGGGAGAACTGGGAAGCAAAAGGATATTCTTTGTACAGTGAGCCATTGACCTGTGGCAATACACACATCGTGTGTGCTGGAAATTCACATGATTGAGAACGGCACTTGGGGAGTTCACAAGGGAGATGTTTGCTGAACAGATCTGGTTCAAGCAATCTGAAAAAGATTAGAGACTTGGAGGGAGCATTAATCTTCTTCTATGCTTACCCTGGACAACTGTTTACACTGCTGCTGATTACTGGTGATAATGGACTTTTGGTTTGTACAGGTGTAAATACAGATGTTCTTAGCTTCTTTTATGTTCACAGTTTCTAGTGTTTTCACAGTGGGCTGTAGGATGATGGATATTTCAGATTATGAGTTAGTTTCACACCTGGCTTAGTTTTTTCCCATTTTAACATGTCACTCTTTTTTAGTTTCCTTGTCATGAGCTTTAGTTTTTTCAGAAACTGAATTTTTTCTACCTGCTTTAAAAAAAATTATGAAAATTTTAAGGTGAACATTCTCCCTTTTATTCTAAAGTTTGTTAAATCCACATAATTATCATCTCAATACATTTCTTTGTCCAAGATTTGTGTATTAATGTGCAACTCTTTATCCTTCTTTTCCTCCTGTCTTAATATCAACCACTCATTGTGTTCACAGAAGCAATTGAAGATTTTGCAGTGTCTTTAGCTGGTATAAATTCTATCCTTTATCCTGTAAGTGTCTGGACAGTTGCCACTGAATTCCTGGCCCATGGTACCTACCATCCTAAGAGGGAAGAGCATCACTGTTCATTCATTACCCAGCTACACATTTATCTGAAATTCAACTTGCAAGAATGGGCTCACCTTGTTGTAACGTTGGCCACTTCTTCCATTATGAGAAACAGAGTAGTAGGGGGAAAATGGACTGTTTGATTCCCTCTGCAGTCATTGTCCAAAAACTACAACTGTTACTTTCATATGATGAAAGTAACAGTTTGATGGTTCATTTGTGGTCCTGAGCAGTAGCCTTGTATGGAAGTGCATAGGTAACATTTTCAAGTTGAAAGTAGTGGATTATTTCTGAAAGATTGCTTTGTCTGATCTAGGTAGAACCCAACAGACAGCTATGTTTTTACACACAGAAATATTAAGAGAGGAGAGCTGTTGTGTATGTGTACATGGAATTGATATAATAGTGATAATATAGATCTAGTTGTTGTTCTCTGTTGTTCTCTGCCTGGTTTGCAGGATGTTGCAGTGAATGGCTTTTGCATACCTTCTGAGAGAAAATACTAGTGGTGTCACCTAAGAGTTCAGTGTTTCACTGAGCCTCACTCTTCCTTGGTATAAGCTTTTGTGAAATATTGAGCAATTTCTTCTCATGAAGAAATCTAGTATTTCTGTAAGTACAGTTGAGTTCCTTGTTGTCTAGATTACATGTATATTTATAGACCACTCTCATGGTTTAACCCTGGCAGGCAGCTAAGCCACACCCAGTCACTCACTCACTTCCCCACAGTGGCATGGGGGAGAAAGAAAAGTGAGAAAACTCATGGGTTGGGATAGTTTCAAAGTAAAGCAAAAGCAATGTGCACAAGCAAAGCAAAACAAGGAGTTCATTCAAATGGGCAGGCAGGAGTTCAGTCACCTTCAGGAAAACAGAGTTCCATCACATGTAATGGTGACTTGGGCAGAAACACCCTCACTCCAAACCCTTCATCCCTCTTCCCCCAGCTCTGTATGTTGAGCATGACACCATGCAGTGTGTCTTTGTTCAGGTCAGCTGTCACGGCTGTCCCCCACTGCAGCTCCTTGTGTACCCCTGTACTTCTTGTAACTGGACTGAAAAATAAATCAAAAGTTACCATCAGCCAAAGCTGATACATCCCACGATGGTGATTCCTCTATTCCCATGACAGAACATTTCCCGTAAAGCCTTTGGCAAAAGATTGATCCTCTGAAATACTCACCAGAAGTTTACTCAAAACCAAGTTTCCTGCATTATCTAAAATATCCTTCTGAACAGTTTCTCTGGTTTCCATAAAAATTTTCAAGTCTAGGACTTACCATTCTCTATGGTAACTACCTGGACCTGACTTTATAATTATCAGCTGTGTTTTAGTTTTTACCTAAGCATGTGAGTCAGACTTATTGGTCTGTGGTTCTCTTACTTCCTGCAACCTCTTTCTTTGCAGAATTTAACAGAATAGTCAACATAGTTAGACTCCTAGGAAGTTTGTATTTTAATTTTGTTAGAAGAACACCAAATTTTGGTGAAAGGAAAAAAAAAATGTAAAGGAAAAATGCTTATGTAGAGCTATGAGGTCCTCTTCTATTTCCCCACTGGAACAGGCATTTTGACAGTAATTTTATTTTTTTCAGAAAGAAGAAAATGTCATGGCCCAGGTGGCATAGAGGCATCATAGAATGTTCTCAAACACCAGGAAACTTTTAGAACTAAATCTCTTACACAAGTGATTTGCTTTTCCATCTTTCTGCTTCCCTGAAGCATCTGTGATGAAGGGAGGGAATGATGCTATGCCCTTGCATAGGTTACTTCGGCTTTTTGTTGACAAGAGGGCTTAACATTTTTGAAATGCAAAGCTGAAATTGAAATGCCAATGCATTTCGACTCAGGGACTCTTTGACTGGGTCATGAGATGCATTATGTTGTGCTAGAGACACTGATGTTAAACTCTTTGCAAAACTCCTTTTTGGGCTGAAGCAGCCTCTAGAGCTTCTGGGAGAAGTTCTGCCAAAGGTAGAAATTCATATTGCAGCTTCAACAGCATGACGTGGGGTTTGGTTTGTCATAGTTGTATCAGCCCTATCCCCATAGTTTTCTAGCCTTCCTCTCTCACTCTGCCCTGCCTCACATTTGTTTACTACTTATGAACTTATGTGAGTAGGTATTCATGAGAGAATATTATCCTTCTCCTAGTAAGTACAGATTTTTTTGAAGATGTGGTTCACCTCTGTAGCACATGCCCTGCTGCCATCTCCCATTACTTGGTAGTTGTTTGGACTCTGTTGTTGAAGGAACTTACTGCTGGATAATCGCCTGCTCTTTATGACAGTGATAGAGAAATGAAGAAACTAAGTTGTGAGAACTGCTTCTAACAGACAATCATGACTGAATTAATTTGAATTCAAGATAAGTATTATCTGGTAGTGGTGAGCATGGAAAGGCTAGCTCCTCAAGGGAAGGAACTGAAACTCTGCATTAAAAGCCTCAAATTCTCTTGTGAAAGAACAGCTCTGACTTAAAATTTCTTAGTTCATATGCAGTAGTATCTCAGATCATGTTTATTTCCTGTATTTAGCTTGGTACAGCCACCTGTCAAATTATGAAGCAGACATCAAGTAGCTGTTATTTGCTTTAACAGCTTATGAGTGTCATCTGGAAAAAAAATGAATGGTCAAGTTCTGAGTCTTGTCTGAAAAAATATTTTGTTAGAGAAATGGGTAAATTGCCCGTGTAAACTCAAAACTCAGAGATTATGAGTAGCTTGAACGATGGTATTGTCTATTGATGCAGAGGATACAGCTCAGTTCTAGTAGTATTCTGGGCATGAAAACTTCTAGGAAAAACAGGAAATCCTGCAAGAATTTAGAGTAAGGAGACATTTATTATGCCATGCAGCACTTTTATGTTTTCATTTCTAAATACTTTTTTTTAAATTACACATAGCATTTTTGACTGTATTTACCCAAGTCTGCTTGGCACTCCTGCAAAGTAAGTGTCTATCTCTAGAATAATTTTTTTTTCCTTCTTAGAACTCTGTAGTATTTTTAGAAGAGAGAGAGTAGAGAGAGAAATGTGAGAAAACAGCTTGGTGTATGAATAGTATAACTCAGGTTAGTGTATGAATAATACATCTGAACCTGCATTTTGTGTGCAAATACACAGCCTGGAAAATCTATCTTATTTTAATTTTAAAAGTGATGTAAAATTTTCAGGCAATTACATACTTTGTGATAAACTTTTGCAAATTCATGTGGCTTTATCATCCATGCAATATTCCAGTTTGAAATGCAAATGAATACATGATAGTACAAAGCACTGTTTGAAATTAAGGAATCGTGGCTTTTTTTGTAAATCTGTTAGAAAATTTTTTTACTGGTCACATTTGTAGATTGTGATATTTATCTACACATGGGAGTAAGGGGAAGCTTGGACAAAACTGTTCAACCATTGCAAAGCTTTTGCTGAAAATTCTGGATCTAGAACTTGTAATTCTATGGTCTGGATTTCAGTGTGGCTGCTTGAACACACACATTTAAACATAGCTAAAATATTTGCATGAAGTCTTGAGCTGTTGTTTATGACTAAATATTTTGAGATTTGGGCATGTATAGGTAAAGAATAGACAGTGGCATTAGTAAGTTGCTCGCTATTTTTGTCTTGCTGCTGTAAATCCAGTGAGTAAACCAAGTGGATTTGTGTTTTTGCAGTGCTGATGTCTGCTCACTTTTAAGGCTTTGATAAGCTGACATCCTCTGGATAGAAGATGATGTTGAAATATGAGATACCCTCTGGGGGGAAGGGAAATAATAATGTATTTTCTATTAAGCTAAATATGGATGTACTGCTAACTATGCAGTGGAATGATGGCAGCACTTTCAGTAGCACTTTTTAAACTATTAAAATAATTCCTGGCAGCTTTAGGATGATTTAAGTGTTATCTTTTTGAGTTTACTTAAGGTGTTCATGTAAGACTTAGTAAATAGGAGCTGATATGCAGATACTTTACTTGGTGGATCAATGACTTGGTATTGCACAATATAACTGCACAGTGTACAAGGCACACCATTATCAAATTTTATTCCTAGAATAGTCCTTCTAAACAATTGCCTTCCTCTATCCATTGTTGATAGCTTTATCCTGTTGTTTCAGCACCCAGGAGGCCAAACCTCTAAGCACAGCTGCATTGTGCACCTAGAAATACAATGGATAATTTACATCTGGGAAACATTGTTTAATAATAGGTGCAACTGCCATTGGCAAATTTGGTATCATTCTTACAGAACCTGAAACTGGAAGGTGTTGTCTGTCTTCACATCCAAAAGTGCATGAGTAGTTGAAAATGAGACTATGCCTACCTGTAAGGAGAACTAGAGAAAATGAGCCCTTAGAGGCATGTAAAAGGATGGCTAAATGGATTTGGCTTCCACTGATTTGCAAGCTGTGTGCTTTAAGGCTGGGTCACATCAAGTATTGATACCCCAGGAGTGAAGCAGTCAGCCTTACTTTATGAGCCTTTTATGCAAGAGCCTTCCCTCCCTGTCCACATGCTCAAGGATGTGTTTAAGTGCTTTCTAGGACAGGGCTAAATTGCTTTGTGCCTTGCAAATGTAAGCCTGTGGTCATCTGGAAATTTCAGCTCAGTTTGAAACTCATAATTGAAACCCTTGTTCATCTTCCATGGTCATCAGGAGGGGTGGTGCTGTGTTAAGTATCCATTAGTGTGCAATAGTAGCAGTGAATTCAGGATAGGGATCTGGCCTGCATTCTTCAGTGTTGCTGACTGCCCATACTGAAATACAAAGTTTTCCTGTTAAATGGAAGATGGATATCTCAGTGCTCCTTTCATTCCAGTAAAGTCTCCTTGCTGTGTAAATTTAAAAGTCTGAAGCTGTGATTTATACCTGTGGACAAAGTGGCTGATGTTCATGCTGAACTCAGTGATGACATTTTCCTCATGATTGTCTGGAACCAGTTGTTTTTATTGTCTCTGAACCTTTGGCAGAAACCGACTTCAAATCAGAACTCTTTTCTTGCATTTAGGTCAATAAGGTAGTTGTGGTATCTTGAGGCACTTAAACCAGAGCTGGCCAATGGTGGGATTTCTTTTATATAAGAAATGATGATGTTTTGATTTTTTTTTCTTTCAGACCAAAACTTCCAGAATTTTTCCAAAAGACATGCATTGTGAATTAGTTTTCCTAATATCCCACCCCCAGCTGAATCTACAGTTCAGATGATGTTGACAGATTCCTGTTTGGAGTCATGGAGCAGGGGGTTTAAGTCTCTGGTCTCTGGTTCCAGCTGGGCTCTGAGGTGATGTTTCTTCATGGAAAGTCAAAATTTAAGATTTTCAGTTTCTAGCTGAAACAAATTCTTTGGGACTGAGTCTGTGTGTGCTTGCAGAAGTTTGAACTCTTTAGGTTTGTTTGTCACTTACTGAGGAATAGATTTATGAAAAAAAAAATCCTGAATGGCTGCAACAGAGTATCTTTATTGGGTGAAGTGTCTCTAGTTCAGGTGATAAATGAACATTAATATTTATCAATCACTTTGTGATATCCAAGATTATTATATGAAAAATGACTTTTGCTCTGATATTTCATCTACTGTGATCTGAATAGAAAGTGTTGTGTTAAAAAAAATCCCAAAACAGCTATTCAAGAAGAATTGAGAGTGTTTGGGGTTTGGGGTTTGGAGTACAATATATGGCTAAAGAAATCTTAGAAATATCCTCAAATGAACAAACTTAAAAAAATGGAATGCTAAGGCTGCATTAAAAAAATACTTGTGCAAAGTAACAAAAACTTCAAATAAGACACCCAAACACTTAAATCTGCCATTTCGGTGAAGCCATGCCAGCATATGTATGATTGTGATGATGGAATTACACTGTTGGAATAGTAAACAGTCCTAAAATAATTTTTAAATTCCATTTTTTTCCTCCTCTATTCTCCCTTTTCTGATAACATTACAACATTGAAATGGGTACTGACCCTTTGAACTTACTGGCTTTGCATAGAGATACATAGCACTATTTATTAAAAAAAATCAAGATTAATTTTTAGCAGTATTATTCACTTTCTTAGAGATTCAACTAATTCTTTGTCATGCCCCTTAAATAGATTGGAATGAGAAGAAAAAACATCCAGTGTGGAATGAAAATGCACCTTGCAAACAACTGCCATATGAGATGATATGAGGTCATATTATATCAATCATATATAATATTATATCAATAGTATTTTATCCTTTGTACTAGCCTAAGGCTCATGGCCATGTAAGAGGTAATACATGTGATTTTTAAGCAGGTCTCAGCGACAGTTTGCCATTCAGTTATTCCATGTTTCATTAGCACATCCTTGTGGTAGAAGCTCTGAGGAAGTTCCAGGTGTACAAAAAAAATTCTGTCATACTCTTCCTGTTTTAGGGAAGGGAGTAGCAAAAATGATCATAAGACTACCTGTCTGGACAGGAATGTGCAAGCATTTTTCATTGTTGTTGGAAACAATGTGGGCAGCATGCTCCAACTCCGTACAGTCGGGGTGTCAAGAGGTGCACGGGTGTGTTGGAGGCAGCAGTCCAATTAGAACACATTCAAATAGTTGTACTGAGGTTACATGCCTGTGGCTGGGGGGGACATGCCATTACTAATCCAGCTCTTGGCTGGATTACCTTTGAAAAATAAGAAATTGATTCCTCTTCCACGTGTGAAAAGCTTTTGGCCCTCTTGAGTCCAGTTTAATGTTGCATCTGGGCTGAAGAGAAAGAGGGTAATGAAGCCTTCACATCCTGTCTGGCTTCCTGCAGGCTTGATCAGAGGGGAGAAAGCCCTTTGGCAGGAGATTTCTGGAGGGATAGAGAGGCTGGAGCAACCTCCCCAGGTTTCTGAGACGTGCTGGGGGACATTTCTGTGTTTCTGAGACGTGCTGGGGTACATTTCTAGAGCTGCATGCCAGGTTTCGGTCCCACTGGGTATCATTAGAAGTGACACCTGCAGTGACACCTGAAAGCAAGCCCACTTTTCTCAGTCCTTCCCAGTTCTGGGACAAATGTTCTCTCTCCTGTCTGTCCTCCACAGTTTTCAGAAGTTGTTGGTAGAGTGAAATCAGAACCCTGCAATCAAGCTCCAAACCGAGGTGTTTTGCCATGAGATATTTCTTTTTTTTTTTAGTCTGGATGGACATACAGAAGCCTATACATTTAGGACAAAAATGAAGGAATTGATAATGTGAATTCTGATATTGTCTGGGGCAATGTTCTCTTGCATGTCTGTTGTGTCCACACAGCTTTCTGAACAATATATATCTCCTTCTCTGTGGGATGTTCAGCTTCCATTCATGTCCCCAAGGATTTTTACATTAGGGCTGAGCAGTTGAGGTATGTTGTAGCAAAGGAGTTGTAACATTGCGAGTGAATTAGAATAAAAAAAATCCAAGGATGAAAAAAAATCTTTCTTCCTCATTGTAAGAAGCTCTGTTTTATTTCAGCTGTCTTTTCTCACCATCTCAGTTTTGTACACATATGGTTAATTTTTCCTTTGTGCCATTTAGAACCAAGTTTCCAGTAGAAAGAGAAAAATGTAAGTAAAAACATAGTTAAGTGGGTTTCCCCAAACCCCACTATGAATTGAAACTCATCCCTTTTCCAAATCTGTCACTTCTTCTTCCTTAACATAAATTACACATTCAGTAATTCACTCATTTTAGCACTCCCCTTTCTCCCAACTTGTTGATGTAGCTCCAAACTTTTGAAATCCGGGTCGTAATATTTCTTACTTTTCTCCAAATACTTCTAGTTTCTGCTGGCACAGATGACTGTGGTGCAAGCAAAGTGCTCTTGCTCAGTAGAACCTGATGGTGGTCCTGTCCCACTGATGGCCATGAAGGGAGTGGCCCTTGAGGAATGCTGTAACCTGCTCTGAACATACTTAGCTGCCTTCCAGCTGTGTCTTTATCCTGCCATGTTCACCAGTACTCTGGGGGGCTGTTTATTATGCTGAGTGTTAAAAGTCCTTTAATTTTTTTTTCCTAGCTTTGTGCAGAAGGAGATCTTTTTTCACCATTTCAGCATTTGAAGAAATACATTTTTGGTTTTTCTACAATTCTTAAAAGGATGGCAGCTTGTAAAGGGCTTTTTTCGAGAAATGGTTTGTTCAGTTTGAATTCAAAGATGTTTGTTTCCAAACTTGTAAGAAATTAAGTCTAAAACTGAGATATATTTTGGAGTGATACAGAAGTACTGAAAGACAAACCTAACAGTTTGGGAATTGAATGTGCATTGACTAATTGTATTGCATTTTTTTCTCCTTTGGATGCTGACTCTGACCATTCTATCGAAAAATTTCCAATCCGGATGAAAAATTCATTGCTGGATATCTATTAACTCCCAAGCACTGGGAAGAGTTTGTGACTTAGAGCTTCATAAATCACCAGTCTGTCTTTGAAATCTGTACATTTGGACACAAGCCCACAGAATTTGTGTTGTCAAACAGTTTTTTTCCAGCTTTGAGACTGGTGTTTTTGGTTGTATTTAGTTGTATTCTGAGGGTGTGGGGCTCATAATACCATGAGCACAGGATCTGGTAATGAAGAAGCGAAGTATCAGATATTGAAGCTTGCAAAAGAATTGTAAAATACAGCATCCTTGGACTACTTTACCTATGACATTACATCAAATACATAGTTTAATAATATGTAGCACATATTAACACACTGTCACATGTTCGTTCTTCTAAAGCTTTTGAAAGAATTACCTATTTTATTGTTTCTACTTTTATCATGCTTAGAAGTTGTTGTTCTAAGACAGGATACCAGGCCAGCCTCTGCAGAAGAAGAGGAACAAAAAGTGGCCCGAAGATTTCAGTATCCAGTCTTTTTGATGTAATGCTCTGCCACTCAGGTTGTCTCCTTTTTGTGTGCACTCTGGTGACAAGTGACTAGACCATACAAAGCATGTACCTAGTGAATGTATTTTCTTCATTTTCAGATTTCAGGAAAATCATACATGGGCTCATTCTTACAATTTTAATTCATTTTTAAAAATTATTTACTGTATCTAAAAAATAAAAGGAAAGTTTATTACAGACATTTGGTATTCAAAATCTGCACTCAGGATACTGTTATGACAAAAATTTCAAGTCTGATGGAGGGAGATTGTCTATTACTTTCTAAAATTGGTGAATCATGCTTATCTCATTCTTTTCTTTATTAACTACTATTTAAGCCATTGATGTCATGCTTGAACTATAAAAATTCTAAAATTAAAATCTGGTTTATTGGCTAGATACAGACTGTGAACCATCATCTTCTTTCATAACAGACACTTGCAGAGTATGAACAAAACTGGCTGCATGAGTATGAACAAAACTGGCTGCATGTATTCCTAGGTATATCTTGCTAGTTCTGCCCTCCACAGCCTTGGTTTTATTTACAGCCTTTGATAAGAATTTAGACATTGCTGGTTTTTAATCTGTAAATTAAAAAAAAGACACTCAAATGCATGAAGCAGGTGTTACAAAATCTAGGTATAAAATGCTTTGGAAGTAGAACTGTTACTGAAGATAGGTCAGGTAGGGTGATATTTAATGTTGTCTGGTAACAGCAATTCAATTTTGTCTTGAGGATGCATATTTCCTGAAATACTGATGGTTTACTATATTCATACCTTACAAGTTTGGCTGCCAGTGATTAAGCTGAGTGTTTCCTAGAGGATTTATAAGGCATTTCTAAGTCTTCATCAAATATTTTTCTATTGGCTTTTGACTAGACATCCAGTAAATCACAGAGGAACTATGACCAAATGTGTCAGGCACAGGGTTCTACAATGCATACTGGAAATTATGTTTAAAACTACTGAAGGGAGGAAAGAGGGCAGTTGGCACAAAGCAAAGCATTCAGTGAAGGTATGTCTGTACTCTTGAGCCAAACTGAGGTTTGTGTCTTTTTATGCCCCCTGCCATACAGTAGTTTTGTTAAGAGTAATAAGATTAACAGGCTTTTATTTTCTCAAAAGTATAAGTATCATTCCTGTTTTGTCTAAGCACCAGGTAACATGTTGATAAATATTGTGATGTTGTTATTACTGCTGACGTAAAATCGCACTCTGGAGACTTAAACATTTTTTTTTTCTTTCATTAAAAAATAAAAGGAAAAATTGGCAATAGCAGTCATAGTGGTTTGTGATTAAAGAGTATTCAAAGAAACTATAATTAAAGTGTGATTTTTGTGATAACGTTGACCATAGGGGACAATCATGATTGATGTGGAACTGACTGCTAGAAATATCCTTGGTCAGGATATTTTTATGGCTTTATACTGAAAGTCCTTAAGCAATGTTCGAAAATTCACGCACTGTCTGTATGCATATTTTGTCTTTCAGGGCATACCGGACGATTATTGAAATCTCTGTGTTTCACCAGTCTGTCATTTCTGCTGCTGCACATCATCTTTCAGATAACAGTAAACAGTCTTGAAGCTGCAAAAACTATTGAGCCTGGTTTTAATTGTGAGTAAAACATTTTAGTTTTTATTGGCTTTTTAATTTCCAAATGCTTCAGTGGTTTGAAAGGTGAACATTGATAAGAAGGCACTTAGCTTTGTGCTCCTGTGGGTTTGCAGCTTGCTCTTGTTTTCCAGCTTTTTACCTGAAAAATTACTGTTAGTAAGGCAGAAAGATAGAAGGGCTTAAGAAACAAAAGGAATTTTTATATAACTATTTTATATATATATATGTGTGTGTATGTGTGTTTAACAGGTTTTTTCCCACCAGAGATGCATTTTCTTTGAGTTTACCACTGAATATTGTTATGACTTCATCTTTTAGGCTTTCTCAAAATCACCTCAAAACCTGAGGAAACTACTAATTTGTGTCATTAGATCATAATTTAGTGAATTAATAGTAAAATGAAATAAAGTAACAAATCTCCTTCTATCTATGTATTATGCCTCTCTCTGGCATAACTCTCTTTAGTTTTTCATTTAATTTAACTTTAATATTGATTCCAAAACTTATGTTTCTAAACAATATTTTTCTCTTTCTTTCCTGTGTTATATGGGAGGAAGAATTTTCAATTTTTCATTTATGTGTAAGCTCTGCTTAAAATATATTGCATGAAATTTTGTATCTTCCTCTCTCGGGCAATGTTGTTCAATAATTCAGAAAGCAAACATTCTTTATTGTGCAGAAGTTAATTAAAATATCTATCCAGTGATTTAGATATGTAACCTCCAGGTAGAAACTATTTGTACTTGTCTTACCATGCTTACATTTAACATTTAAACCTGTCAACTCACCTTTGATAAATGTCTATTTAATTTATCACAAGGTATGCTGCTGCCACTTGAGTAAACAGTTGTACTACAATTCAACACAAGAAACCTTATGTAATTTAAAGGATTTGACTTAAATAACAAAATCTTAAGGAAACTTGAAGTGAGCACTACCATTGCTTTAGCTCAAACCATTTTCTAAAGTAAAAGGCATAATTATGTTCATGAAATACCAGTTTCATCTGGAATATCTTGGGCTCTATTGATTCAAATCAGGCCTTCAGAATCTAAAAATATCCTTTCTTCTTTTTTTTTTCAAAAATGTGTATCACTGAGTCAGCTGGATTCATTGTTTCCCATATGTGTTTAGCGTTCTTATGACTATAAAGACGTAATCTTTACTTGGATAAGAGTAATTGCATTGTCTTAACACCATTTGTATGAGTAGAGAGTTTCCAGACAGAGTTGCAACCACTGGCTTTTTCCTCCTTTTATGGTGGGAAGCAGGGACTGCAGTGGGAATTAAAATAATTATTTCATCCTGAAGAGTCCACTCTTGGAGATGAAATGCACCGTTTTTTACTGTTTATTCACAGTTGTCGTGTGTAGCAGCTCCTCTTTCAGCTGCCATTAGTAACCACCTCTACTTGAGGCCTCACAGGGTGGTGCATATGGCTGTAGGAGTGCATTAAATGTTGTCAGATTGCTCCCTGACACCAAGGCCACTTGACATGGCCTTCCCACACACCCACTCATTAAGCTCTTTTTGCCTCTTGAGTGCAAAGGATGGTTTGGAGTTGCCTGTTGGGAATGTTATTTGTCCTAGAGGAACACCCAAACTGCCTGAATTGTTTGGAAAATAAGTTGGTTGACCAAAGTTGTTCCAAGAGTTTTTAAACTGTTTAGCAACATGAGATACTCAGCTGTTGAATTTCAGTGCCTGAACGCTGAGTAAACTGGCACCATTTTGTTTCCTGGTGTGGTTATAGTCATTGAGATCAAGGTGAAGCCAATAAAAAGAGCAATCTGACACTGGCATTGCAGGGTGCCCAAGGTGCTGAATGAGAATTTAAAGACTGTTGTGAATGTAGGGGCTAGAAAAGGCCAAAGCGTTTGTTAGGTCAGGGAATAAGGTCAATTATTGTCATTTAATGACAGCAGAACTTAGATGTTATTCTGTGGGAGAGGAGAAGACAGAATTCCCGCTCCAGAAAGCACCTTGGGAATGCTTCTGCTTGTAACAATGCAGTGACACAGCCCCACTGGTTTCCTGTTCCTCATACATATGAAGGGTGCTGTACAAAACTGACTGCCAGATGTGGGCTAAGCCATAGCTGGAGAAGTGACAGCGTTTCACCCATGGTGTCTGCACAGTGTTATGATCTCTGCATTTTAGACTTGCTGTTAATGTTTATCCAACTTTTTTTTGCTCAATAAGAAGTCAGAAGTGTAGACTGGAAGATTGATGTGTTATGTTTCTCTATCCAGACCCAGATCCACTATTAATAAAACATTTTTTACAGCTACAGTATTTTCTGATGCTTATCATTAGGAAATTTTTCTTCCATTAGTCAAAATATCCTGTCTTCATCCTTCAGCCTGAAGTAGAAATAAAGAAAAACTTTCCATTAGTCTTTATGGTTACCCATTTTGTATTTGAAGGCTGCAGTCATAATTGCTGTATGTACTCTTTTCTCACATTCTCTTCTATTTACACAACCTCAGCCCTTTCAAACTTTCTTCATGCATCATGTTTTGTAGGAAGGAGATCATTCTTATTGTTGTTGGTCTACTTCTGTTTTCTCCAAGTTTTTCAGGTGTTTCTTGAAGCTCAGTGTTCAAACCTAGGCACTATTTCAGCTGAGAATTCAGTAGCATATACTGAAATATAACAATTACCCAAGTGTCTGCAGTCATACTCCCTATTCATGAATTACTGTATGGTACTTTTTGCAATGGTCTCACACTTTTTATTTGTGATTCACTAAATTCTACAAATCCTTTTCTTCAAAACAGACCATTGTTTTTTTTCAATCCCAGGTTTATGTAGATGAGTATTCTTACAGAATAGTGGAAGTTGATGTTTGCCCATTTTCTTTTCCATAAAGTTTTATTTATGAAGACTGTTCTCTCTCCTTGACTGGTTGTGGCTTCTCCTATAGGGGCCTTTTGCAATAACACCTTTAAGGGGTTTTGGATAAATATTTTTTTGGGTTTTCCTTTAAGTTAAATATTTGTTTTGATTTTGATGGAATTGTAGTATGTCCCCTAATTTTCTAACAAAGCTTATGAGAGTCTGGGGTGGTCCTGGCTGACTGGAAGCTAGACAATATTATTCAAATTTACAAAAAGACCATGAAGGAAGATCCAGGATCTACAGACCTGTTATTCTAACCTCAGTTCCAAAAAAAAGTATGGAAGAGTTTATATTAAGTACTACTTAAAGGCAGTTAAAGGACAGAGCCGTCATCAGGCACAGTCGACACAGGTTCACAAATAGAAACTCCCGTTGACCTGATTTAACATCCTTCTATAGTAAAGTCACCTGCACAGTAGGTGCAGGTGGTGGATGTATTTTTCCTGGATTTTAGTAAGGTTTTTGATACTGTCCTCCTGGAAAAGTTGTTCAGTAGGTTCAAGATGTGCTTGGTTGATGAACTGGCTGAAGGGCAGGGCTTGAAGGGTTGTGGTGGATGGGGCCACAGGACCCTCAGGGCTCAATTCTAGGGCCAGTCCTGTTTTCAATGGATTTATCACTGATCTGGATGCCCAACTCAAGAGTTGAGTGTACCATTAGGGAGTTTGATACCAACAATAATCATAGTGGGAGGTGTTGTCTGAGACAAGATGCCCTGCAGAGGCCTTTGTCTAATCTAACTCCTGGCAGCTTCAGAAATGGGTGAGAGGGCAGGATAACACTGTTGGCAAATTCTGTAGGTTAGTTTGTCTCAATATTTTCAAATGCCAGTCTTCTGAATCAAAAGACCATTTTCTGGTTTTAGCTTTTCTTTTCACACTGCTGTATTAAAGCCTCTGATAATATTTTCATTTTGGTAACAAAAACACTTGAAAATTGTTTAAATTAGAGGTGTGATAAAGACTATCACCTTTTAAAACTTATACAGTTATAGTTTCATTTTGGAAGTGAAGAACAACCATCCTTTTATCTTATATCTAGAAGCATTTTTATTTGGGCCATCTGTAAACACAAACCAGACATAGAATTTTGGGTCCGTTTCAAAATACTCTGCTATTATCCTGGATAATATTCGTTACGTAATTCAAAATCAGTTTAAGATAATTCCTGGAGTGTTTGACTTCTTTGTTTTGTTATCTTTTTCATCCACTTCCTTTTTTTAGAGTTCACATACCTTCTCTTTCAGGATAGGCTACAGAACACCACAGCATTCTCCAAATTATGTTGGTCTGATAGAGGTAACAGAGGTGTTTAAAAATGGTTGGCTAGCAGAAGGTTCTTGTTTCTTAAGAGCCTTGTGACTATTGCCTAGCATTAATAAAATTTTGCTGTTAGTAGTCTTTGTTTAGCTTAATGAAAGATTTCTGGTTAGCCACAACTTCAGTGTGTGGAACTAACACTGAATATCTCCCAGATATAGAAAAGAAAAAACATTATACCGAAAGGGTGAGCTGGGCTAATCTTAAGACATCAGGAGCTACATAATTAGTCTTGTTTCACTGATATCTCCATGTAATAGACAGCATGATTTTGAAATATAGCAGTATTCATGCAATAATAGGTTTTCATTATTAAGTTTGTATTTCTGATGGAATAAAATTCTGATTATTATATTAGGTAATCTTTTGAGTATAGAATCTGTTAGGCAGGCAATTGAAGATTAGATCACAAGGTAATAGTTGCATTCTCCAGTATGCACAGTATGGTTCTTTCCTAGAACTATTTTAAACATCTTTCAAAATTGCAGTACCACTAGCAGGAATGTTTTCCACAATGTTAATTTTAAACTTTACTTCCAATAAACCAGTGCAATTATTCCTCATCATAATACTCTGTAGGTATACACACTGTAAGTGTATCTTGTGTTTAGTCAGCCTTTAAAGTCTAGTTTCTTTTTCCCCTAATCGTAGTGATGTACATCCATTTCTTATTTTGTGCTCCTCTATCATCTTTTGGTCTTGACTTCTGTGAATGAATCTACTGAAATGCTTATTCTTCCAGAACAGTATTTTTGTTCATGAGAAATGCAACTTAGAATACTTCAACTACTCACTAATTAAGTTTGTAGTCAATGTTTGTAAGACTACCAAAAAGAGCATTTAAGGTATTTCTAGATATTTTCTTATACATCACATAAATGAACTGATGGAATTTAAATAGATACCTTGAGGTCCTTCTACAGACTTTCTATGAATCTTTGTTTATTGTGCCTACTTGGAGTGCTTTACTTACAAAATGGCTATATGTAGAAAAAGGGAGAAAAGATTTAAAGCACCAAGTTGCCTAGATAGCTTCTCTGTTAGATCATGGGAACTAAAATCAGATAATTCTCTGTCCCTGGTATGCCATGGTGAATGTCAAACAAATGCATGCCACCATTGATGAATCATAATAACTTTCTGCTTTAGATAAATTTTTAAATGATTTCTTGGCTTAGAAGACCATCCTGTGTTTGCATTACTACCAGCATGTCCCTGAGGTATTTTGTTATATTAGGGAGCAGCAATACCCAGTATAAATAAATTATGTTTCACCATTTATTGAAAGCTCAGGCTCAAGACTGAAGCTGACCTTTCATAGGAATGAATAATTACTCTTTCCTGCATACCTGGTGAGATTTCATGGCTTTTATACCCTCCTGAGTGTACTTTCAAGGTTGTGCTGATTTTGTAAAGTACTGCTTTGGTAAAAGTTCTTGTTTATTGTTGGATTAATTAATTCACTGGAAATAAAGATGCTGCTTTTGTTTATAAAGGGAAAAAAAGTTTAAAAGATTTCATACAGAGTTTCATTTTTCTATTTCAAAGGTAGGTGGCAGATGCATGTCAGTCTTTCAAATACCATGACTTACTGTCCCAGCTCCTGCCTGGAGTCTGAGTGTTTCTTATGGCCCCTTGTTGGCTCTTTTGACACATCATTTCATGGGAGACTGTCTTGAAAACACATATTTTGAAAATACTGGGAATTGACTGTTTTATGAAAAAATATTCTGATAATTTCCTGACTATTAGTTTTCTTGATAATTTTGACAATTTTAATTTCAAAAGTATTGCTCCATATAAAATGAAATTAATCTAGATGGCATTAAGAAAACTAATAAGTTTATTGTAAGAAGCTTCTGAGCAGAAGTCATAGCAAAGTAAGCATTTTTATACTGAAAAAAGTCATTATGTCCTCTCCAATGGTTTTGTTTAGCAAAATGAAAGGTAACAATTAGCTTAATTAAAGAGTGCCTGAGCACTTACACCCCAGGCAAAACAGCTCATTCTTCCCTAACAAGCACATCCATATCTCAAACAGGCAAATGCTTATGGTTCTTTCCAAACAACTGATTTAACTGCAAATTTGAGTCAGTCACCTCAATTGTATGTGCATCATACTCTTGCTTTTTTGCTAAAGAAATCTATATTTCTCTTTCTTTTTTGCTAAAATATATACTTCAATATTTTTCCAATAAAAGTTGGCCTTGTCTTGCAGAACATCTACATTTTGATCGTATTTTTGTCTGTCATCTCGAAGGTTATAATCTTGGCCAAAGTCTGACCAAAAATGTTGCCTTTAATCATCTAAGAAACAGTTTATTCTGTTATCACAGAAGTCGTCAGATTGTACTTGTGTGGTTTCTGTATAAGTGACAAGAAGGTTCAGAAATGAATTTGTTTCAAGAACAACTGTGGAATATCTGGTGTAGCAAAAACTTTTATATGATGAAACAACATAGCACTGCAGAAGAACCAGAGTAACCTTTCATTGAGAGGATATATATTTTAAAATTGACATTGTCTGAGCCTGTCATGTCTGTGACAGCCAATATAGTACAAATTTAGTCCAGACTTTTAGCTAGATGAGTTCCAGAGTTGTGAGTGGTGCCTCAGTGGGAAAAACAAATTTTAAACCAATATTTTAATAGAAGAGATTATACTAGTTGTTCAGGCTGTCCAGCAAGACCGATAACACTAAATTCCATAATCTAAATGTCTCTTTTTAATGGAATTTAGATGCCTACAAATTTTTGAAGTCCTGAATTGCAGTCATTATTAAATTGTTAAATCAGTACAGACTGGAAGGAAAGTCCATTTGTTTTATGAAAGATGAGTGTTGTGATTTAACCCCAGATGACAGCTAAGTACCACACAGCTGCTTGCTCCCCCTTCCTCGAAAAAGAGATAAGGAAAAGCTCAAAGCTCATGGGTTTAGGTAAGAACAGTTTAATAATTTAAAGGAAGTAAACTACTACTGCCACTGCTGCTTCTTCTAGCTTTACTAAAAAAAAAGAAACAAAAAAACCCCAAAACCCCCCCCCCCAAAAAACCCCTTAAGACACATAAGTGACACACATGAAATAGAATTGCTCATCACCTGCTGATCAATGCTCAGCCTGTCCCTGGGCAGCAAATGGTCCCTTCCAGCCAACTCCCCAGTTTTATACACTGTACATGACTGTCTGGGGTATGGAATATCCCTGTGGTCAGTTTGGGTCAGCTGTCCTAGCTGTGCTCTCTCCCAGCTTCTTGTGGACCTTCTCACTGGCAGAGCATGAGACACTGAAAGGTTCTTGATTTAGGGTAAGCACTGCTTAGCAACTACTAAAACATCAGTGTATTATCAACATTATCCTCATAATATACCCAAAACACAGCACTGTACCAGCTACTAGGAAGAAAATTAACTCTATCCCAGCAAAACTAGTACAGTCAGTTACTTCTTGTGATTTAACTTTGTGTCATGTCCTCAGCAAACTATGTGAAGCTTTGTTGCTTGTATTATTACTAGCAGATGCTAAAGCCTGAGTACATGAGAAGCTGAAAATGTCTCCAGAATTCAGGTGAATAGAATTTTGTAAAAATCAAAGCTAACTGTGTAATCCTCTTTATTAAAAGTCAGTATATGGATATTGTCCTTCTTATCCAAAACAGTTAAGACTGGCTCTTTGTGACATCTGCCCAGTGCCTTGTGGATTGAAAAAAACCTCTTCTTTGATTTAGCTTGTAAATTCTGTTAAGAAGAAGCTTTTCCTCTTCTGTTTTTTGTACCCCACAACCTGTGGCAGGAGTCAGCTGGGTGGCTGGTGGCTTGTCCACACAGTGTCCAGAATAAGGAGAACAGAATTTCTTCAGAGCTTCCCTCTTATCAGCCACTATGCCTGCAGAATAATGAGCTACAGAGCAGCAAATGGCCATTTGTCCAGATCTCCACTGAGAGACAAAAAAATCTCAGAATCTCTGCAGAGATTAGTAAAAGTGGTGCATACATGGATTGAAGTAGAGCTGAAGCTCCTGCTATGCTATTTCACATGGCAAATACCTCTGAAAACCTAGGAAATGACAGAAAGGCAGGAGACTTGGCTTCAAGGAAATAATACTTCCTATCACACTCTGGTTTCATCATGTACTTTTTCTTGCATAGGTGATGTGCAGTGTTTGAGTCAAGAAATAGAAGAAGAATAATAAAAAGGAACTTCTCTATGGAGTCATGAAGAGCTTGAAACGAAAAAGAATGCTTAGCTGTAAAAACCGCAGTGAGGTCCAGATGTGGTGGCACAAATATAGTCATTATATTGGGTCCTAGAAAGGTGTGTGGTTGTACACTATTACCAATGACCATTTCTTATTATCACTTCAATGATTCCAAGAGTCAAAAATGTTTAACATGTGGAACACATCCAGTGAGAAACTTTTAATTACTCAAAGGTGTTAGCATGCCTTTTTTGTCTCAACAGAAACTTAGAACAATAGCTTACTCTGTATATGAAAGTTAATTTTTCTTTAATTCAGTGCACACTGGATGTCAACGTTTCTTCAACACTTTCTATGCAGCTTTATGTAGCCAGGAAATTTATGACTGGGGAAACAGAAGATTCTGTAATTTCTTCTTAGGCATGTATGATAAGTCCTGCTTAATTTCCTGCTGGGTGTTACTACTTAGCAGTTTGGAAAGTTGGTGTTCATTGTACTTAAGGAGTCTTTATTTCTGGACTCACAGGCTGCTGTGTGAAAACTGAGCAATATTCTAGGGAGTCCCTTTGAGGCATGGTACATAACTCTTTTGTATAATGGATGTGATTCTGCTGTAGTGACTTTGGCATACTCGCTTGTGTTCGACCCTTCAAGAGAACCTGACATAGGAGATGATCCTCCTGATAGGAGATGATCCTTCTCACTGCCACTCACAGTTTGTACTTTTGACAGCCATAATTCCCAGAGAAGACCTGGGAAACTGCTGGGTGGCCCATGGCTGTACAGCTTCTTCCTGAGGCTGGTGGACTTTGGAAGGTATTGCCAAGGTGTGCCCAAGGAAGCACCCAGTGCACCCGCGGATGCTGTGATGCAAACTGGGACACCTCCTTTTAGTGTCCCAGTTCTCGCTCAGATGACTGCAGGGCAAATTAGAAGTGTGACTGTCACTGTCAGCTTGTTTTAAAGCTGTTTGTAGAGAGATAGAGCAGCTGTTTCCTGTCTCCCTCTGTCCTCTTAAAGGAGGAAGCAGAAGTAGCAAAATACAAGGAAGAAATCAAGCCCAGCTGTGAAGGAGAAGATGCTCAATGAAACTTGAATGAGATGGGAGTAGAATGTATGTGTGAAGGAATTAGAAGCACAAGAGAGTAACTACTTGTTGATTTATACTTGGGGTTAGTGCTGTCAGTAAATTAAGGAGCAAATGTGCACAGGAGCTTCTATATTTTTGTAAGTAGGCACTTGCTTGCTTTTCCCCTGGTTGTATTTTTAACCATTTATGAAAAGCTTATCAGTGTGCATTGCCAACTGCTTTGAAGTTCCAAGGTACTACAGAAACTGTTTTCCATATTGTGAAAAGTTCTTGAAGACCAGCAAAATCAGCAACTGGCCACTCAGATGATTACAGTGAAAAAACTTGTCTGCAGGGTCAGACCCTTACTCTGACCCCAGGTTATCGTGGTTCATTGGCAGAGTTTGGCTGTAGCAGCATGAGGTGTGTAAGGACAGCACTGTGGTGCTGTAGCAACCAGCATCTCTGGGCTGGAGTAGGGACCATGATGAAATGTCCCTTGTTGATTATGCAAATCACTGTAACTACTTGTAACTACTGCAAATCACAATATAAATATTTTACTGGGGAGCCTTACTGGAGTATTACTCTTCAGGAGTAGGAAACTATATATTTGTGTGTTGGACACTGTTTAGCCAAATACTTTCCACTGAGAATAAATATTTCACTTTATTTCTGGGGATCTGTCTCTTCTGTTTGGCTGTTTACATCGTTAAGGATTGCTCTTCATCACGTAATTGTGTTGAGTATTTTTAGAAAACCTGATTAGTGTGATGCTGTGAGCCTTTGCATGTGCTCTTACCCACATTGCAAGTTTGAGAGGGGTTGGTCCCTGGGTCAGAGCCCTTAGGCTTGATCCTTCTGCACCTCTTGGTGATTTATGTCAGCAGCTGGAAAGCAAACAGCAAACGCGAGTTGAGATGATGACAGCTGCTCACCGCAGCCACTCTGCCATGGCTGGGCCACCAGCTGGGCATCTCAGCTGTGAGGACAGGTGGGGTGTTGTGTCTGGGGGTGACAGCTCTAATGGGCCATCCCTGGCACTGCAGCACCCCAGTGGGTGGGCTTCCCTGGGCAGTGTGGGCTAAGGGCTGCTCTGGACAAAAAGGAAGTCTTGAGTTGAGGTTAACCTGATTGAAAGGGCTGAGTTGACTGAGTCCTTCAGGGAACCTGTGAGGTAAAACAAACCATTCTGTAAAACAAAACAAAAAGCATTGCTCAAATAGGGCTTAGACCAATCAAGAAAAGAATATTTTCTTGATGGGATTGGACTTCAAATGCTTTGGTTGGTTCTCCTGCATCAGTGTATTAGAACATAGTCCTAAACCTGGGTTTAGGAATACGATTGGAACTCACATGCTTTGAGTTTACTTCCAAATGGAAAGTCTGTCTTGAAATTCCCTCCCAAGTTCTGCCAGATACACAAGTCTAAAATCATGAACCACATAGGATGCCAGAAAGTGCTGTACCTTACAGTTTTTGCATAAACAATATACTGCACATCTGTCAGTGCTTACTCTTAACAAAGAGAAAAAAAAACCTAAAAACAATTCCGTAACACTCAAAAGGGATGAAAAAGTATCCTTTACGTCTCTGAAAGGAGGAGAACTCTGAATTTTGAAGGGTAGATTTGATTTCCTAAGTCATAAGTCATGTTTCCTAAGTCATGTTTCATTTCAACTCTTGCATTTTTCCTGATATCTAGGTCTGGAACATATACATATACATATGAATCTGTATATTCTGTGTTTATTTATGAATTTTATCATACTGTATTTCTTTAGGGATTTATTTAAAGCAACCAAGAAACTGAATTTCAGAGATGTTACAGTAGTCATCTAGACTGAAACCAGAAAGAATTTCAATAGCATCAGTGGAAGGTATAGTAAATGAAAAATATTTCATGGGAAAACTGTAATCCTATTTTTATGTGTCTGGAAATAGGGAGAGTAGAACACAGTATCTTTCAAAGTGATTAAGAGAATGAACTTGATTTCCAACTGTCATCAGATATCATTGAATACAGATTCTAAAACTGAAAACAAGTAAACAGTTTTCACACTGAAGCAGTGTAGAACTCAAAAGCAGGCACTCCAGCCAGTGGCTGTCAAAAGCTTTAGCAAGCTTTTTGGGTTGTAGAACAGTGGATGGAAGTAGTTCCTGAAGGAAATCAAAAGCAATGTAGTTCAGAGTACATTATTAGTCATTAATATGTGTATAACTGTATATTTAAGTATATAATCCTGCATTTTAAAAGATAGCCAGCCCCTAGTACAGAGGACACAGTGATAAGAACTGATAGCAAATCGTGTTCTTTTGGTCATGTATCACCTTATCTACAGTCACTATGGTCAAAAGATAAACAGCAAATAGTTTTTCATAGCGGCACACAAATTCTTTTTGGCACACAAATTTAGAGTGTTGAAATGCAAAAGCTTGATTTTTAGCTCATCCTTTAGAGCCAGCAGTTTGACTTGTCACGGATTGTGTCCATGTGGATTGTTGGTGATGCCACAGTTGGCTACAGAGCAGGTTCCAGGAAATTCCTGCTTTTTCTAGACCCCACAAATTTGTCTGTGAATAATGTAATGTTTCCTGAGAGAACTCGTTTCTTACCCTCACTGTAGACATGACGAAAGACTCAGATTACACCCAGAATAGGCTCCATTGTACAGTCTGGCAAATTGCCATCATTCTTAAAAATCCAGTCCTTAATTTAGGTGCCAAACTGGATTTTAATCCTAAAAAAATCTTACATACACCTAGAAGGTGTGTTGATTTGTTGGTAATTAAACACAGCTACAGTGTAAAACTTGTGGAATTGCAAAGACATACTGGTGAAAGTCCTAAAGCACCATCCCTGGAAGAGTTTAAAAAAAATGTGGAAATGGCACTAGGATGTGGTTTAGTGGTGAACATGTTGGTAGTCCTGATGGTTGGACTTGGTAGTCTTAGAGGTCTTTTCTAACCTTATTGGTTCTATGAAGCTGTGGTTCTGTGATATCCCGGACAAACATGGCAAGAATAAAAAATAATTGGAGCTGATGCTGTTGTGCTGGCAACAGTTCCAGCTTTGTAAAAGTTATCGCTCTCCCAGTTCTCATTATTTCAGAGATGAATATTTACATAGTTATCCATATTCTTGACTATCTGATGTTTTATGTTTGACTAAGAATAAAGTGCAGGACTGGTAGAAACACTAACAATGAGTGCTCTGTGAAGGGGACAAGAGATGCCTTTTAAACTGCTATCAGATTGTGCTCAGTTTCTCTCTGTTTATGTAAACACACATGCACATTTTCATCTTGAGGGGCCTCATTCATTACAGCAGGAAATTTTTGTGATTATTAAGTTTTAGTACTGCATAGCAACCTGGGCAATTTCAGGAGTCAGGCTGATTGAATTACCCAATTAGACAACCTTGCTAAGTGGGGGAAGAGGACATTTCAGCACCATTTTTTCAATAATAAAATTCCATTAAATTGTCCAAGGTTAAAAAGCTGTAAATACCAATGAGAAAGAAATGTGATCTAGTTGTTAATAGTATAGAAGCTCAACTTCTTTGACTCCAAATAGGAGGTCTTCCAAAAATATGCACAGACCAGGCAAGATTACAGGGGACGAATACTTTGAGATCTAACAGGAAAAAGAAAAAAAAAAAAAGCCAGGGATCTTATAATCAAAATTGAAATAATGTTGATATTGTTATCCACAGTGCATGGATTGGTCACAGAGTAAATAATTGTTTTCTGCAGAATGGAGATAGTGAGCAAGAGTGGTTTGTTGAACATGCACTTCTTGGTCAGATGCTCAGGAAATGCGCAGGAGGAGTGGATAAATGACAGCAGAAGGGAAGGTCAACAGATGGATAGGGATGTTCAGAGTCCATAGTGGGCTTGCTTTTCTGAAGTTCCTGAGGCTCCTGAGGTTTTTGCCTCAGCAAGGTTTTGGGGAAGGGAATAAATAATTTTTAGCCACTGCACTGAATTAAATCAAATCTTCAATTTCCGGTAGTACTTGTGAGTGCCATTAAAAATTGTATGCAGCTTTTAAAAGAAAACTCCTGGTAATTGGCAGAGATCAGGTTTGTCTTGCTGACATGTAGATGCAAGCCATGGTTCTGCCTGAAGCTTCTGGCGAAGGAGTTCTACAGCCATGCTGGACTGGACCCCTCTTCTGCTACTGTACTCATCATATCATAATTTTATGAAGGCTTCTAACCAAAATAATTTTCAGCTCACGAAACTGCATTACCTTGAGAATAAAATACCACCTGTTCATTACAATCCTGTTCTCTCAACAGCCTTTCCACAAGTTGGATTACATAACACTATGACACATGTATTTTGAGATTGTTTTTTATGACTTTTCATATCCCCACTAAAACATTGTCAGAATTGTCTCATATATATGATAAAAAGGAAAATCCTGAGCAAGGAAGTTTAGAAGAATCCAAATCCACATAAAACAAAGGCTGGAACGCTGATAGAGTTCCATGAACATCTGGAAAAAGTCAAAGATGGGTTTCCATATCTATTCTATGTCTTTTTGGATAACAATAAGAAAATGATATCACATTTCCCTACAATAGTTCACAGTACCTGTTATTTTTTTTATTTTTTTTTAATCTATAATAAAGAGTGAAAGGTACTGTAACAGCAGCTGCAGAAATTGACAATAAATATTCTATTTTATTGGTGGGTGATGTATTGAGTAGGAAGGCAAAAATCAGCTTGTGTTTTTGGCTATGTAATTTTCTCAGAGAAAATAAGATTTTTACATTTTAGGTAGTGGCAGCTCTTGATTTCAGAGATTTCTCAAAACTTGAAGTATCAGGGGGTTTTTATTTTCGAAATACTGAGCACCAGCAATGTAAAATTCACTTAATTTCTTTTTTGCAAGAGTTAAATTTTGTTGTACAGTAACATATATATGTAAACACCATTAAATATTTATACTTCACTAGGATATTAATTTAAGTAAAGAATATTTAATTTAAATAAACACTTCATCAGCAGGGATTGATATGTCCTGGAAGTCATAAAAGTGATGTTGTATATGTCATTATTGGTGCTACAGCAACACACTGCAGTGATGTACCACTAGTGCTGGGTTAAAGAGAGACAACTGCTTACAGGGTAGCTCCATGTTTCCTAAATACATTAAGTTTTTCCTTTTTTCCCGCTCTCTGTAAATTTTTTATGTATATAACAGCGGTTCTCTTTTTCATGAGCAGGTAGAAGGTGATTGTTAGGCTGTTCTGTGGAGAGGGATGCAAGGCTTAGCTGTGTGTCTGCCCATGTGTCTTGATTTGAAAGACAGGTATCTGCTAGGAAGGGGCAGGACCTCCCTAGAGACAGAGAATTCAAATCCCTCCCTCCAAATTATACCAATTTAAGAAAAAAATTAAAGGAGCTTTCAGACAGAGGTATGGGGATAGGAATAACAGTTCTTTACTAGTATATATGACAAAACAACAACCAAACAACAACTACAGCATTAATAATAAACTGAACCAAGAACCTTTCTTTCACAAAAGCCCAGGGCAGTTTGATCTCGGTGCCCCTGCAGGACTCCGAGAGGCTGAGCTGGAAGGGAGGAAAGTCCCGGGCTGGTGGGTGAGATGAGGAGCTCTGCGCTGGGGGCTGGAGCAGCAGGGGTGTCCCGGCAGGGCTGGGCAGGGCTGGGCTACAGAGTAGCAGGGGAACCTCAAAGCTCCGAAGAAACAGCGGCGGTGGGGGGAAGGCTGGAGAAGACGAGCTCAGGATTCCTGGGTACACGAATAGATGACTGTAGATTTCCCAGGACAAGACAGAGACAGAGTGATGGTCGTGAACTCCTCCTGCTTGACCGTCCTCTTCTGCGCTGAGAGCAAGAGTGAGTTCCCCTCCCTCAGCTCTGTCTTTTTGCCTTTCCCAAAGCTTCATCTCTCCCCTCTGAGGGACACTCCCAGGGACTTAAAAAACAATAGGTGTAGCCTTGTGTTGCCGTGTCCCTCAAGTACTCCCTTTTGTTCTCATTAAGTAGTCATGAAGGCTTCTTGGAAACTTATGGGAAAAAATTCTGTAAGTGAAAGAAAAGCAGATCTAACCCCCAACACCATGCTGTGCAAGGAGCATTTAGCAAATACAATCACCAAACCTTGCTTTCTGTTCTCACTTGAGAAAAGGTGTAGGATCTAGTTCTGAGAATAAAAAGGTTAATATGTGGCTTATATGACATTATGCTAGGTCTCCTAGGATTTGTCAATAGAATTTTGGTATTTAAAATAAAATAAAGACCTACCAGATTATGAAAAATGGGATAAATATTTCTCACTTGCTCTGCATCCCTCTCTGTCTTCTGCACGTCAAACAGTGACTGCATTTATCTAAAACTTTCACCGTCGTGTTCTTTTTTCTGAGTTAGGATCACTGCCAAAGTGATCTCATGTTTATAGAGGGTTTTTTTTTTGTTTATGTTACTGTTTGTGGTACAAATAGCTACTTTCACCTTGGAGTTGTACCTTTTTTTGGCTGTGTTTGATTCTGAGGTAGTATCCTCTATATTTAGGTCAATGATCACAAAATTTGGCTGCTGTAATTTTCTATTAATGTTAATAAAACCACCCATCCTCCTAGCATATGGGATGCAGAAGACACTGCTCAGTGAGCTGTTATAAATCTCAAAAAGGTTTATGAGCTGAAAAATAGAGTTTGGAAAAGGGAATGTAGACTTTGCAATTTCCAAATGCTGAAGCTAAATCCATTCAGATGTAAATCAAACCCATCAGGAGCACTCTACTCTTTAGATACTTTATCCTAACATGTGTTTGCTCATTATTCCTTCCTCAGTTGGAGGTTGTATATGAAAGCTATTTAAATGAAATAAATAATGTATTCCTATGATGAAGATTAGTATATTTTGGAACTCAGAAATGGAAAAAAAAGTTAGGTAATATTTCAGCATAAATAACAATGTGAGTAGATTTTTTGTGGGGGGAGGGTTGAAATTCTTAGTCCAGGATGTGGATAGTTAGGTCATAATCTCTCTGGATATTTCCAAGTATTTGGCTAGTCTTTGAATGATCTTTCTAACTGGAAATCTTGTGCTTGTTTATGTAGAGTAGAGTCAAATAATCTTGGCTTTGAAATCAACACTGTTCATATGTGTTTACATATGTTCACATATATTTCATATGTTTTCATATGTTCACATACATTTTACCTGTACATTTGTTTTAATTGATGTGACAGTATTCCACCTGATGCTTCTATTTTAAACTTCATTACATTTGCTGCACGCAGAAAGTACCTTGTGTTAAAAGAATTTTTATGGCTCCATCTAACCTTTGCTGTTTTGGGAGACCTCTGTGACTGGTTTGTCTCTGCTGTTGCTCTGTCTTGGGAATTTAACATTGCTTTTTTGTTAAATCATTGGCATTCAGTCAAGATACACCCATTTGTAATTCTGGTTCTTGGGGTTTGTGACAATTCCACTTCCTTGCTATCAGACATTTGTTGATATCCACAATATCTGCATAGCAGTTCTAAAACACCATAGCCTCTGTGCAATGATGATGATGAGGTTGAAATCTCTCATCAAATAATTTACTAAAATCATTATTAGCAGATTTCTTTCAACAAAGTGATAGCTAAACTCTGTTCAAATGCCAAAGTCTCATACCATCTTACACAAATGAAATAAAGAAGGACTAGGAATGGTCTTATGTCGTTATCCCAGCTCATAAGAAGTTAGACTGGATTTTGTCAGCAAATGTCATCATGGCTGTGCAGATATATCCCAGTGATGGAAGAGCACATTCAGTTCAAGATTGATGTGCTTTGACCATGGAGAATTAAAGCTCCTTGGCGCACGAGAGATTGAGCAGTTGCTGGGATAAAAAGATTTTCAAGTTTCCTTGCATAGACAGCTTTTTCATATTGAGGTCCACCAGCCACCTACCCTTGAGCATACCTTGCCTGCCACCCCTTGATAGGAAACTTTTCTGCATGTGAGTGTTTATTTCTTAGTAAGACAAATTTAATGAGCCAGTGATCTACTTTATAATCAATTTTCTTACCTTCATGCTTCTATTTGTCCCTGCAGGAGCAGATTTTATAGACCTGTCTCAGCGGCCTTCTTGGGGACTTCCTCTTCCACTTATCACATCCTGATTCTCTGTGTTGCTCAGTGGTTGTTTCCTAGTGGAAAGTACAGTATTTCACCAGTACAAAAGTCTAATAGGAAGTAAGAATCAAAAGACTTATGGTGATTAAAAAACAAGCAGTAGGGTACCAGTTATGTAAACATTTAATGACTTGAATAAACATTATAAATTTTTATCTGAAATATGTATCTATCTGCAGATTTTATCAGATGTGGATCTAATAGGTTTCTGATGTAGATTCTGCTAGTTCCTAAACAGGAGCTTCCTCTTTCACCAGGGTCACTTTCCAGTTCCTCAGTAAAGGCAGTGAATTGGCCTTTCTCAGCTTATTTGGGTTTTATCAGGTACAAACCGTGACAGAGGATTGTTTTCCACATCCGTGTTCATTCACTGGAGGCAGTGCAGTGACAGATGTAAGGTGTACAGTGTACATCAGGATCTGTTTCCTTTTCTATGTGTAAAATCACTTCCTTTTGTGCAATCTTGTACCATTATCTTCACTTGTCATTTAATGCAATTTTCTAAACTTTTTCCTTTATTTCTGTGCCAAACAGAAGGCAGCCTCCAGGAGGCGGCATTCATTAGCTGTCTCTATGTTCAATTAGCTCAACATATCTTCACATGATGTATTTGGATTTCTTCTGAAGTGCATTTCCTCTTACAGTGACAAATGTGTGCTGTGTACATCCTCCCTCATCCTTTGGCTTTTGCAGTAATGGAATATCTATTTTTTTCTCCCTTTGCTTGCATTTCTACCTGTGGTTTCTGCTTCTTGCTTCCTGAGATCAGCAGGAGGCCTCCCAACATGAACACTTCTTGCACAAATGAAAACGCTATTGCTAGCTGATTTGTCACATAAACATCTGACCTGAGTATTTTTATGGCCCATTTCTGTTGACACTGAAAGAATCTCTTGAAAAGGATGTAAATAAAAAAAATGTTTAGTCTCATACAGTCCTTATAACACTGCTTGACGAATCCAGTCTTCTCCCAGTGGCTCACTCCAAAGGCTCTCAGGATACTTCCAATGTTTTAGATGTACACAGACGTTCTAAATGTCAGGTTTCAAGGCTTTTGGAAACAGCAGTGAAAAGATTTCTTCAGTGACACCCAGTACGAATGGGGAAAGTAGCATGGGAGAGGGAGAGATGTGCTCTGCAGTAAATCAAGAATAATTATCTGTTAATTTTCTCAGTTTAGACAAGGTTTGCACTCCTGGAGGAGCTTCTCCAGGACACAGCCATCATCCACAGCCGTTCTGTTAGGCCAGCTTCAAAGAGAAAAGAATAAGAGAGAAGATTTGAGAAATGTGTGTGTTTGTTGGGCCAGATATAAGAGGACAGTGTCTCTGTCCCTTATGAGCTACCTAAAGAGAAACTTCCTCCCATCTTAGGGAAGATGAGAAGCTGCAGAAGCATGTTACTGAGGATCATGATTCAGTGTTGTGCCTCAGCTCAGTACAGCCTAGAGCCTCCTTTTCTCTTAGCCCTTCCTATAATACTGAATTTTCGCATTTCCTCCAGCTTTTGTATCCTGTCTGGATTGCGTTTTTCAAGGCAATCACTGTGTACTGTGTTTTTACACCGCCCTCAGCTCAGCTGGATCCCACCATTTCCTGGCCCTTAGACAGTGCTGGTGCCAGGAAATCCCCCAGGAAAGATATTTTCCTTGAATTCAGAAAGAAAATTGAGAGAATTGAATTCTTGGCATAGGAACGCACAAAATTTGAGATATCTTAAGAGCAATGGTTTAGATCTCTGATGAGCTTGTTCATAAATCAAAACTCAGAATTTGTTCCTTGGCTTCCCTTTGACATACAAGAGGGCAACACATAAATGCAACTCTTTATTTTCCTTTTATACTTCTAATTTTTCATTGTCTCCTGTGAAATTCAGTATTTGCATTGGTTTGATGCATACTTTTCAGCATACAATGTAATAGGCAGTTACATGCAGCTCTCAAAGCTGAGATAATTCTGCTCACAGCTCCCAAATCACTCCATGCAAACTGCTAAGAGCAGCTGTGCAAGAGATGAAGCCCTGAATTATTTAACAGAATTTAAAAACCCCCTAATCTCCAGTGTCAGTCTGTCTCTGCTTCACTGTCAAAAGAGAGGAGTAGGAGGCTGGGCTGTCTAGCAGCTTTCAGGGTCCATAGTTCATGTGCGAAAACCAACCAACACAAAGTCACTTGTTCATGCCAGGTTTTTCTGTATGGAGTATGGGCCATTATTTTTGACACAGTGTATGTATTTACTTCTCCACTGTGGTGTAGGAAAGAAGCCATTAGTTATTCCTGGTCAAGGTTTGACCCCCTCAGAGGAATCATTTGAGCTGGCTTGTTGCATTTGTTCTTAACTGGCAGCTCCTACTGTTGCCCTTTGACTTTGGTGTCTGCAAGCTGGCTGCTGCACCCAGACAAGTCCTGCTGGCCACTCTTCTTCTTTTGGGACTGGTGCCATGACGCAGAAAATCTGGATTCAGTAGGGTCACACTGGGAGTTAAGATACAATTTGTCCTACTGGTTTTGGCATGACTCACGTTAAGTAGATAATTAGAACCTTATGCCAAACTTTTGCTGTTCACATGCTGAAATGGTGCAGTGATTTGTTTTATATGTATTAACTGTAATTGCTTACTAGGTTTGACAAATGTATTACTAATTCAACAATTGCTGCGTTATGAGGGCACTAATGGGAAAAAATCTACTCAAAGTCTATAATCTCTCTTATGAGAGATTCTCTAATCCTTAATTCTTCACATAATTTTGACTGAAGCAGTATTTATTTAAAGCTATAAATTGCTTTAAAATCTCAAATAATGTGAAACTAATGCCCAATGAGAAAATAAGTCAAAGTAATAACCTGTAAGTTGCTTCTTCTCTTTTCTTTTTTTGTTCGTAGGTAATTCTTAAAGGGCTTGTTTGTTTGTTTTCTGTTTGGGTTTTTTCCCCTTACACTAGAGTGTGGCCAGTTTTTACTTGAGAGAGAATTAAAGTTCTGGAGCAGTTTGAAAGCAGCTCTTCTTCCATAACTGCAATGGATGATTGGTGGTAAGGCTGACCTAGTGCAGGGACTTTGACATGATCACCTTTGTTTTTTGAAAGAGGTGGAGGACTGGGTTGTATAAAATAACTATCTCCTCTGTCTCTCTATCTGCACATCCAACCTCGATGGCATGAGGGATTCCTATGTTTTTTTCTTCTGAAAAGGTGGCCTTGCTTTCCTGAGAAATGTTGACTTTTTGGAGTCCTTGACATGACGAATTCTTCAAGTCAGGGTCATGAAGAGTCCAAATTTGCTCTCTTGCTATAGAGGTGAAATATTAGGGTGGGCTGAAGAACACAGGAAGAGGAAAAGAGGGAGTGCAGTTCACTCTTCTGCCCATTGAAGATGAGGCCACTAACACGTAATTATTTTCTGTAAAGGGCAAGTATCAGTAAAGACTTCCAAGCAATATGGTTCATTCAAATTCCAGAAGGTAGAAGGTGAATTTGAGTAAATTTTAAGTAGTGAATAGGTTTTCCCCCCTGTAAAAATCCCAAATGTTTGGATCATAAAATCGGTTGTGTTAGGTTGGGCAGTGACATTTGCTGCCTGTTTGAGGTGCCTTTTCTGGTGTACACAGTTGATAGTAAAAGAGAACATTTAATAAAATTAGGCAGCAGTTAGAGAATGTTTCACAGAGACCAAAGTCTGTTAAGTAGTATTTGCTTTCGCTCAAAACTTTTCTAACCTGACCAGTAGCTTGGAAGTTTTACATAATGGATATTTGCCAAGGCATCCACTGGCCCTTTTATCGTTTCTTGCCAATTTGTTAAGAATGAATGACATTTCTATAAAATTGATGCTCAAGAAACCAAAACCTATGCGGATTTTGGAAGGTTTGTCCATGTGAGGTTACAGATGTCTGAATTTTATGAAGGGATTACATGTCCTAGAATTACTTTGTCTCTTTACTTTAAATTTTCTAAGTATTTGTGCTGGTGATACAATTTAAATCACCAGATCTCCACTGATATGCCAGAGGTTGCATATCTAGCTAGGGATAGATGTGCCTAATGTTGGAGCTTTTCAAGTTTTCTCTGAGATGGAGTGAGGAATGAGATCTTTACTGTATTTCAGTATCATCTTGCTTTGCAGCCTGATTTCAGAGACCAGATATTATAAGGCAAACTTCTGTGAGCACCAGCAATTGCAGAATCCTTTTGAAGTGAGTCCCTCTTCCATCTCCATGTGCTTTGTTAATAGCACATGGAGCCCCCCACCCTTTTTCTCTGGAGCTCTCTTCCCCCATAAGCAGAGCTGTGAAGTATCATTTTGTCCTTATCTCCTGTGCAGATATGGTGATGATGTCAAAAGTGTAAAAACTTGAGGAATTCCATCCTGAAAATATAATTCTTAAAGCTGGATGAAATATTACTGAGACTCCTGTGGAAGTATTACTGTTTTACATTCACTGGCTGTACAAAACAAATGCACCAAAGTGTTGATATAGATTATTAGTATTATTTGTATCACTGAAGTTCCTTTCCAGATTAGTAGTTAGATAGGGTGGTATGAGGGTTTTAGACTGTGTTTGTTGTTTTTTTTTTTTCTCATGCCAAGTGTCTTCAAAGAAATAACTTCAGATAAAAAGTGAATGAAATGAAATTAACCTAAATGAAACATTTAGGTAAATTTAGATGTAAATTAAGTTTGGATTTAATGCAAACATTTACATTCACATCTTCTCAATAGAAGTCAATGTTTTTATGTATGACTTGTGTTTGTAGAAATCTATCTCTTTTATACTTTCCAGCCCATTTTCCTATCAAATATAATTTTTTCTCTCCTTTCTGTCTTTGTTTTCGTGTCAGAATGTAACAGGTTCAGTGTCCCTCAATGCTGTGCATAGCTCACATTTGCAACTGCATAAAAAATACTCAATGCATTTCAACTAGTAAAGACAAGACATTTTAATAGCATTTATGCTTTGTTGAAAATGTTGCCAAGATGCCCAGATCTGTATATTCAGGGTATTAATTTTGTAAAATTGAAAAAAGTTTGAGGTGGGACAGTTTTAGAAAGTGGGCCAATATCCGTCAGACAAGTTCTCTTGAACTGTAGCATTTTTTGTTATATATTATTTTCAGCAGAACACAAATGTTTCCAGTAAGTTTTTATATACACCTTTGGAGATGCTTTATAAACTGCTTATTCTCTAATACTGCACCTGTGTTCCATCACTTGATGCTCTAATCCCACTGTGAGACCTTCCAGTTTTTCAGATCTGCTTGCATTGGAAAAACTTGCAAACTGGCGGCAGCTTTGAAGTGTTGCTGTTGTTGGCCGTACATCTTTGAAAAGAAGCAAACAGTAAAGTGTTTGTCCTTTTTCTATTAGGCCTGATGTAATATCACTTGTAATGAAGCAGCACGTGAATAAATAAAACACGTGTTTTAAGAATGCATTTGAGAGTCACACATCTAAACAGCCCATGGTTTCTGTAAAATGAAAATCCCTGCTGTGCAGAAAATTGTTCCTGCTCATCATTCTCTTCAGTATTCACTCAAAAGGTATGACTCTCTTAATACCCTAATGAAGCACTCAAATTAAACACATTCCAGTGAGGACAAAATAACCACACTTGAAGTAAGTGTGAGAATACTCTTATCATCTAACAGCATGTGAGAATGGCAAAGGTTTCAGTGCTTTATTGATTTTTTTGGCTTAGATTTAGCCAAGCAAACTAAATGGGGAGAGATTACTCTTAATACTCCCAATTAAGCCTGTAACTGTAGAAAGAGCAAACTATTTGTAAACTGTTGAAAGCACACAGATAAAAAGCATGGAGTGCTTTCAAAAATGGAAATTATTAGGCAACCCAGTGATTTTTTTTATTTGTTATAGTGCTCATGCAATTTGTGGCATACTAATTAAGTGTTGGGAAACGATCTCGTAGTACACTGAATGCAATGCTGCAGTCTGTAACAGATGAAACTAAAAACAATCACACAGAGCTGGATCCCTATGAAGCCTGGCTGGGTACTTCCAGTGGCTGTTTCACAGGTCATCATCAAGGCACAGGTCAGTCAGGCTCTCCAGTGGCTCTTGTTCCCAGCCCGTGGTGGTGGAATCCAGTGGCTGTTCTAGGCACACGGGGAGCGCATGGCAGGTGGCAAAGTGCGCGACTCGCGTCTCTCCTGGCTTGGCAGCGGGTCCTGGAAGCTGAGCCCTTGTGACTTGGAAAGGAGAGGGGTGGGTGGGTGGGGGGGTCTCTGCTGCTGGTGTGTCTCAAGAGTTTGAGCTGCCCAAACTCCTCCTCACTGCTCCCTTGTCTGTATGGGCTCCTCTCCCAGTGAGTGGCAGCAGTGTTTTAAAAACACTGATGCTAGAAGCAAAGAATAGGGCTGAGTCTGTGACTGGCACCTCATGACTGTTTTCCCCAGGTCTTTTGCCAGGTTTGCTTTCTCTGAGAACCCTTACAGCTACACGATCGGCTCTCTCTTGAATGACAGGAATGGGAGCTGGAAAGCTGAACAGCTTTGCTCTTTCTGATCTCGTAGACTAGAGTTTTGTGAAAATTTGAGTGAAATCACAGAATTGTAAGCTCTGCAAAGAGAAGGGAAATTAAACCGAAAGAAACCCTTTGTTCAGTGCTTACGTGTTTATACTTGTCAGCTGAACTAGCTAGGGCATCTTCATATTTTCTAGGAAGGAAAAATAACATCTGTTGCTGTCGTTGCTCTATCCTGGTCGTTTGAGTCTCTGCCTGCTTCACACTACTGCCCAGAGGAGCACGTCCTTCTGCACCCAGATTTCTTCTTGGAAGGGATTTCTGGGAGTCAGCCAGCTTCCCTGCCCTTAATGTCTTGCTGCCTGATGCACACTCTGCTGCCTTCTCTTAATGGCATGCAGACAGAAGGAGGGTTTAAAAGTGCTGCTTTCTGCTTCTGTGGAAGGTGGTGTGCTAAGTTTGCATCTTAAGCCTATTTCCTGAAATTTATTCTGGATATCATCCTTCACACAGCACTTCAGAATCTTTGTGTCATTTTAGTCACTGAAACATTTTTTGGGTGGGTTTTATTTTGTTTTGTTTTTGTTTTCTGAAAGCTGAGAGTGTGGGATGGACCTTATGTCTAACAACAAAAAATTGCTGTCATCATAGTATGCAAAATTTCCTTAATCTCTGAGTGCAATAGTGTGAATGAAATGGTTCTTTAGCACCTTTAGGGGAAAAAAAAAAAAAGGTATAAAAACCAGAAAGCAATTTCAGAGAAAAAGCATGGTTTACATAGTGTGGAGTATTTTAGTGGAGTCAAAGATGCCACCACTGCAATGCTGGGGTTTGTTGTCATAATATCCCTCCTGTTCCTCCAAGATTTCCTAGTTCCCTATTCTTATGTCATCCATAATTTCTTGTATATGGATGTGCTACTGCAGACAAACTTGCTTATTTCCCCCTTCCCATGTGTCTATTCTTAAAAATGCACAAAGAATCGTGTGCCTACTTCCCCTCCTTTAGATGAGGCAGAAAGAGAAAATGAGACAATGAAAAGCAAATTCCTCGTGCTGGTATGCTGCACACATTCAACGCTGCAGGAAGCTAGCTCTAGGTTATTATTCATAACAGCATATTATGTTACAATAAAAGTTAAGCAGAGGGTAGCTCTAGAGGTTGGAAGGATGCCCGTCACTTACACTCTGAAGTTAAGACCTTGCCTCTAAGAAACTCTTTAGCAGACAAAGCAGTGTTGCTTGGGATAGGAGACGAGAGAATTTTTCTGCCAATAAAAATGGGGAAAAATCTTATTTTCTTCAGGCTTATGAAAAATAAAACTTCATACAAGTTTTCTTTTACTTTGAAAATAAAAGCAAAGCCAGTCTTCCATATTTGAAAAAGGACTCATTAAATTATTATTTGTCCTTTTCAGAAGGTCTGGAGTGAATTTTGATCCTCTTAAACTCTGTGACTCTCTAGCTTAATGTTGGCAAACCCCCATGGCATGAGCAGGAAAAGGAGCCTTCCTTCGAGGCTGCTCCCCAGAGCCCTGACACTGTTTTCTGCTGTAGAGAAGAGTAAGAGATTGACCATATGTAAGGACCATCTGACTTGTTACCCTTTATTCCCTTAGTTAGGGAATTCTTAGGGATTCTCTGCTGGTAACCTACCATGTTCTGCTCTGCACATCGTTTCCTTTTCCTTATCCATTTTTGAAGTGGTCACAGTGATGGGGAAAGGGAGAGTGGTTCTATTTCAGAAAGAAAAGTATAAGATGGCAGAATGAATTCAAATCTGAGATATCCTTGGAAATTCGGTTTCAAACCCACTAACCAACCATTACAGCAAACAAATAGATAAATAAAATATTAAACAAAAGCAAAAAAGCCCTTTCCATTAGCTAGCTGTCTCAGATTTCATCTGGAATACATTCCCCAAGGGTATTCTAGTGCTTTGGGTTTTGCTGTTTTGCTGCCTCATTGAGAAAATAAATTTGAAATTAAATGAGGTTAAAATAAGAGTGGTTTTAAGCCTGTGAGTGTTGCAGGGAAAGATTGCCTGCAAGTGTTTCTGATATATCTAAGCAGATAAAAGAAGTCATGATTATTACAAAAAAAGCTGGTTAAAAAAAATGAAACAATTCAGCCAATTTAAATTTGTTTTGTCACCTGTGTATCATTTCAAACAAATCTGTCATAGGAGAAAAAAAGCAGAAAGTACTTTCACACATTTTATTTCTCCAATTCATTATTTTTTCCACACATCTCTTAACTTGCTGTCTTCACATATAGAAACTTCTTTTTTCACTGTTCCTCATTGCTATTTATTTCAGCAAACTATCAAAGCCCATTAACTCAATGCAAGCCTTTCCAGTTATTTCTGTAGACTTTGCATCAGGCTCAGAGACACAGGTTTTACCATCAAGAAAAGTGAGCTGGGATCTGTCCCTGCCTCCAGCAGAATGCTGGATCAATTATATCCCAGGTGCACTAAGGGGTGTTTCACATGGTGTTGTGTGGTCAGTTTAAAAAAACAATGCTTCCCAAATCCCCCAGTTCTAAGTGCTAATCAAGATACTGAAAAAAACCCCAGAATATGGATTAGGCCTGTGAAGCAGCTGCTTTTAGCATCCCTACTGCTCTTTAAGAACTCTGCTGACACATATCTGAACCTCCAGAGCTCCCAGGGAAGCCACAGGCTGGAAGAGGTGACTCTTCACATACAGCTGTAATCACTTTACCATAGTCATTGTCTTCTTAATGCTCACCTTAAAGCAATATGCATGTGTGTGCACACACAAATGTAGTGTTAGTACTATTGCACTTTGCTCTATATTCCTCCTCTTCTCATTTTATTAGTAAAAGTTCCCACTCATTAACATCTCCTTAGAGGAGAACTAGCATTTTTGATGATGATTATTTTTGCAGTGAATATGGAATGAGTCAAGATTTCTTTTTTATTGGAAAGCAATTTTTGTATTTCACGATAGTAATTTATTATTTCCCTCAGAGGAGAAAATACACGGTAAATCTTTCCCATGACATTATTGTGGAGGTATCAAATCTGTGCTCTTTATTCAGTAAAAAAATCTGTTGAAAGCTGGTATGAGTGGAAGGCAAGTAAAGACTTGCAATATCTGATCTTTCTTCTTGATATGACTCTTTCCTGGTATGTAGTCAGCAATCACTTTCTCCATCTAGACAGAATCCTGGACCACTGGCCCTAAGCTTCTATTTTACTGTGGTTTTAGTCTCTTCAGCAGGCACAGCAAACTGTAGCAGCTCAGATTTTCCTTTACTTTTTTCTCCTTGAGGACTTGCTTTAAGAATTAAATAATCTGATGTTTTGCCTTACACATTTGCCTCCCTGGAGTTTTATAGGGAGTGTGACAGTGCTGAGCATCCAGTCCTACTCTGTTTGTACATCAGAGCAGTAGAAAGGCTCCTGCTCACTGCAGTGGATGGGATACAGCTCAGAAAACAATCTTAAGGGTGAGCACCCTGGCCTGCCCCTTCATCCCTCAGGGTGACTGAGGAAGTTTTTCTGGGAGCACTGCAGGACAGGCACAGGGAGTGGTGGAGTGAGCTGCAACTGTCTCAGCAAGCAGCACGGTGTGATAGGGGTGGAGCATTTGATGCAGAGTCCTTGGCCATCATGTTTTGATGTGTTTTGAGTGTGGATTTGAGTGCTGTGGTCATGCAGACAGAAAAACATCTGGTGGCTGAAACACAGCAGTTGGGTCCTTGGGCTGTGGTTTAGTTTCACGTGAAAGGAATCCAGTTTGGGCACTTGAAGGTGGCTCTACTGTGCAAACCAAAGCATGGTAAGAGATTTGCCCTGAGATACTCCCCAGTTCTGAATTAAAACATCAGCATGAACACAGCAGAGTACTAATATGTCATACTAGAAGATCACCTGCTAAAAGACAGTGTTGTCATTAGCCCAAATGATAGACTGATGATAAAATTACAAAGTGATGAGTGCAAGGTGCAGGCTAAGTAATTTGAATCAAGGGAAGAGGAAGTGTAAGAAGAGCTTTATTTTCCAAAACAGATAGATGGATGCCAAATGCCAAGGTAGCATTGTCTGATGCCCTTCATGTGAGATAAATGATTATTTCTGTAGGAGTCACATTGCATGTAACTAACTATTGGATAGCCAATGTACAGGTAAGTAAATATTAACAGTACCACTATCGCACTGTGCAGTATGTAAGAAAAAGTTCTTCCCTATGCCACCTACATTTCACTAGTCAAAAGTACTGCTTGGTTTCATAAAACCTGTGAGTTTATATTTATTAAACAGCAAAAATGTAGGATTTCTGAAGAAAACTTAAGGGTTTTTTTAGTTTTTATTTGGAAGAAGATAAAAGCTTGCTCCTGGGAACAAACAACTGTAAAGGCTGTTATTAATATAAGAAACTGCTGAAACAAATATGTTCCATAAAATATGGCAGTTTTTATCAATTGCAGTTGGGAACATTTCAGTTCATTAGTAATGGTAACACTCGTTAGTTAATTGTTAGTAAGTACTGAGGTGATAAAGGAGAATATACAGCAGAGCAATGTTTCCCAATCCATTGAAAATGGGCTGCAAACCCTCAAGTGGTTAATATATAGTATGTGTGGCTTTACTGAAAAAGAAACTGTAGCAGGACAAGCCAGTGTGTTCATCCATTTTTTTGAGAGTGTTATGGTGTGCATTCAAGAAACTCAGGTTGCCCAAATAGTCTGGCTGGGCTGGACTCTTAAAACTTCTGCCCTGTTCTCTGTTGTTTGAGAAGGGGATTGAGAGAAGTGGCCCCTGCAATGGAAAGGTTTAGCAAAGTGTTTCTTTCCATTTCTGGAGTATTCTGTATCTCTGTTTTGTATCTCTTCAATATGTGAAAGGGTTTTGAGAATACTACCAAGTGTCACAGGCTTAAGAACAAAGTTTTGAAATTGATAGGAATATTCTAATCCTTACAAATTCAGCTGTTCTTCAGAAATTCTTTTCCTTCAAAATATTTGGATAAAGATCACTGAAGTTGCTATTCCAAGAATATCTGCCTGTTTCTGAAGTATCGTAACAGGTTTATGTACATCACACCTGCATGTCACTCATGGGCGAAGTATGATGGGGTGTGTCTGGTACCTTGCTCATTGCTTCAGAGAGTCTGGGTGACTCTCTGTGATACCCCACTGACAGGCTCCAAAACTCCCATTTTTAACCTTGGATTGATGGAATTAACAGATGTTTTGTCGTAATCAAGTGCTTGAAGAACTTAATATAATTCCAGTTTTATACTTGAATTTTGACAGGCCCGCTTAATGCTTACTGAAAAATGTCAAATATTGTCTTTTGGTTCAGTTAAGCCCTATTTGTCCCCTCTGGTCCTTATGCCAGATCACAGTGAGAAAAGAATGCAAGAATTGTTATTCTTACTGTTAGACAGCCTTGAGAGCAGTCAGGCAGAGGCATGTAGTTCTTAAAGTAGCCACTAACTGGAGAAATGAGAAGACAGCAAGCTGTTGGTAATCACTGCAGGTGGTCATGGGGACCACAGGATCTGAAGGGACCTTCATTCATATGTGCATGGGAATGGCATGGGAGGCAGGAGTTTCAAGTACAATGCATGCCAGACTTCTCCCTCAACAGCTACAGATCTCTGCAGCAGTGGCAGACAGGATGGCATCTGGCTCAAGGTGAATAGCTGTGCAACCTCCATGGAAGGATGAAAATCACTTACCCAGTATTCTTCCCCAACACTGGCCAATTTTAACACCTCTTTTGACAGTCAGAGTGCTGGGGCATCTTGTCTAGCCTGGGCTTTTGTCCAAAGTTGGATCAGATGATCCTGGAGGTCCTTTCTGAATTCCGTGATTCTGTGATTCTGTGAATATGTTATTGTGTGTTTTCCCTATGCCCACCAGGGCACCTCAGCAGCAAGGCACCTTCATGTTTTGTAAAGGTGTGTGAGTCCTCTCATCCATGGTAAGTTCATAGTGAGCACAGAGTTGTAACCACACCAAACTAAATACAATAACTGCCACGTGAATGAAAGCCTGCTTGTCAGAGAAGGTAACTTTTCACTCAAGGAAGATGTTCTGGATTCTATCTTATTAAATCTCATATTCTTATACTCTCATTCTTATGCAAGGATTTCACAGAGTGCATATCTGGACATGGCATGCATGTTACCATTGTTCCTGTTAAATGTGAGCAGAAATTCTGGAAGTGCATTGTGCTCCATCTCTTTGAAGAATTTTAAAGCTAGAGCTGTTAATATGAAACAGAATTTTTGGAATAAATGAGAATGGTTGGGTACTCTGGAGTAGATATTTGGAAAAAAAAAAAGCTTAATGACATGGGTACCAGATTAAGGCATTCTTATAAACAGTTATGCTATTTTTGTTGTGGTGGTAAAAAAAAAAAGGAAAGTGAAGCCACCTGAACTTAGTGACTCAAGTGTAGTAGTTGATTGATTCTAAAAGTCAACAGGTGAATATTCTCCCCAGACCCAGCAGAGAGAAAGACTGAATTGAATAGCCAAATTCCTATTGATTTCCTTGGGAGTAGGATCAAGTCTTTAAATCTTGATTAACTCCTTTTTTTTATTTTAATGAGAATTACGTGACATAGATCTTTTTTATATTTTGGAAGCAACGAGTAAGGTTTAAATCAAGTAGTAGGTTTTCTAGACTTTTAATAGCACTATTCTTTTTTAGTGCTTCTGTTACCTCAGGGTATTTACTTTTGGCTCTTGGTGTAGTGTAGAAGTTGATACTATTGTGAATGGAATTGGCAAGTCTTAAAACACAATGTTTAGATCATAAACATTTTAAAATAAGACCCCATAAAAAAGATTCGGTTTTTAATATGAAATGTTAGTTGTGTTCTTGGCAGGCTTTGCTTCAGAGGAGTCAGATGCATTTCAAAGAGTATTCTGGTGGCCAGCTGCAGCCAAAAGATTATTTCAAACCAATGGAGGCCCAATTCCCTTTCTACAGCTCTTTTCCTTTCTCTCTCTTTCTCTCCCCCTCTCTTGCCTCGGTAGGACTCTGTCTATATATTACAAATGAAGTGTAGCCAGTCATGGGGTAAAAAATTCATACACAATTACACATAACAGTGGAAGGCATAGAAACTTGGACTAAAGATGCTGATACTGGTCTTTGCTTTAGGAAGTGTTGTTGAGATTTCTTTTCTTCAGCAATCTTCATATCTTCAGATTTCAAAAACCACTGGCTACTCTTCAAAAGCCAGTAGTATTTCATAAAATATATGGAGAATTGCTTGTGTCTGCCCTGCACTTACCTCTGGAGTGGCACAGTCGTCTTTTTAACAATGAGTTGATTTATAGATGCAGTGTGAAACCAGTTACACTCCAGAGATGAGCAGAAAGCAATGGATTTGGGGGATGCATTAACAGAGCGGGTCTTTATTTATCTCAGTCATTCATGGTTCCTTATGCTAGACATTATTTTCGTTTTTCATGTTTATTTGAAATAAATGTGTGAGAGTATTTCTTGTCCTGCTTTAGAGATGTCTTTAGAGGAATTCTTTTCATAAAATACTAGCTCAGTGTGATGAGAAGTATTGTCTTATGTAGCTTTGCAGGCAAAAGTCTTGCCCCACCTCAGGTAAATAAATACAGGTGCCACAGTACAAGCTCTCACTCCTCATTAAACAATCAACATTGCACAGTTTTGCCAGAACATAATTTTATTTCTTTTTTTTCCCATGTAGTGAAGGTAGAGCTTTTCCACCTTGCTTTTGAAGTCTTTTTCTGCTGTGTGTTTTGCTGGATGTGGGCCTGAAATCCCTGCCTGCTTTGCACTGAGTGGGGGCAATTAAAACTTCTGCTTATTGTCACTCACAGGGAATCTTTTTGTTCCTAATTTATATTTCTGTTTAGGTGATGGAATGCATCAGCAACAGGAATTATTGTCACTTCTCTGATTTTGAGAATTCAGTGAATGATGGAGATGAATCATTCAAAGAGAGCTGTAGTTGCTCACATGGCATGCAGTCCTATTGCATTTCCCACAGGAGCATAAAAGGACAGAGAGCAAACTATGACGCACCTTCATGGCCTCCTTCACATTTACCAAGCAGATCTGCATGACTTGAGATATTTGTACTCCTAGTAGCCTGTGTTTATAATGACTTTGTAATAGTTGAAAAAATAAAAAAGAGACTGGCAAAAAGCAAAAAAACTACCAAGATCTGAAAACTGAACAGTGCTCGCAGTATGTGGGGGTGTTATTTTGGAGAAAATCTAGTAAAATTTGCATTAAGTGCATCAGAAATACTGAGGGCAAGTCTTTGGATGAGTCTGTGCATTTGAGTAGTTTGTAGGGCTGAGTCCTTGATCATTTGTTTGTAGTAGTTTGCAGGGTTGAGTCCTTCACAGCTGTTTGAATATAAGGGTTTAAACAATAAAAAAGGAATACATGTTCATGCTTTTGCTTAAAAATAAAAGGGCTGGATTTCAGAAGGAGCTGTAAAGCTTTCAGCAAGAATCAGGCGAACACTACAGTAAAGTGAAAAGCTGAAATGTGAAGAGTGTGTGATGTGAGATGCCAGCTAAGTGCTTCCAGATCACATTGCTCCAGCAGAGGAGACCAGCATTGCAATGGAGACTTGGAATTGCAGTGAGCTGCAGCTGCTCTGCAATGTAAACTTGCATATGCTGATACCCCTCTCACTGTTACATCACCTGGTGGTAGCCCCTCTCAACAGTTCTTCACTTTGAGGAAAACACATGTTATTTACAAGTACTTCTCTAGGGGTGGAAAAATCTCCTTAATATGCAGATCCCAGCTGCACAAGGAGAGGAAAAGATTGTTCATACAAAAAAAAGTTTCTTTACTGAGGGTGTTTGTTTTTTCTCCTCTTTGTACAGGTTCGACATGGGAGAAAACATTACGGCAGATTGGTTTTGAAAGGTAAGCTATAAATTTCTTTCCTTACTAGTGCAAAAAGTTAAGGAAGAAAAACTGCACAGGCAAATTTTCAGTTATTTGTTTTAGTTGATTGACCTCAAATTTAGAGTGGAAGCCATGCAGTGTCATGCACATACGTGTTTAGCTTTTCTGTTTGTGTCTTCGTCTCTTTCCCTGGTCAATCTGAAGCAATTTATTCATCATATGAACTTGGCTCATCATGTTGCTTGCTAGTGACTATACAGCATGCTAATATTAAAAAAGGGAAACACCTTTTGGCCACAAGTCTTACTTATGAATGAAAATATTGCTCTCACTCATGGTATTTTTTCCATGAAACTTCTAATCTCTGACATATGAGTTGACGAAAGTAAATGATGTTGAAAGAGGAGCAAAGCTGTCAGAGACCTGTTCAGCATCAGAGGAAAATTCAATATGCAGCATTCCTCAAGTGCAAGGGCTTCTTGCAGACAAACTCAGCCACAAGGTCATCATACCAGAAACACATGTCTGTCTTGTAAATGAAACTAGGCCAAGTCCAGTAAACAGTGATGTAAGGTAAAGAAGAATTCAGATTATTAATATAATCTTTATTCTTCTACAAATGGTAAGCAGAAGAATCTGCTCTCTGCTTGAAGTTTTTTTATATTGATGAAAATGAAACACTCTCAGTTGCTAAGTTTGATGTCCCCAAAAGTTTTTCTTTTTAACTGGTTGAGGTTTTTTCCGAGTTACATCCAGTTTGGTTCCTGATGAGCATTTCATTCGGCATATCACATATGTCTGCAGGGCTCTACAATAAACTATTGATTCTTTCATCACCCAAATTATGAAGCAGCACCTGTTGGTGCTGTTAGTCTCCATCAGAATTAAAGAAAAAACTTTTGAGGAGTTCTAGGATGAATTGATACTCTGTGTCTGTGTTTTGAAAATGAGAATGGAAAAGAGTTAGCATCTTTTTAGCTACATTCGTTAGTTCTGTGGTGGCAATTTCTGACTTGTGAGATTTTTCAAAACAAGAAGGAGAATCCATACTAGCTCTGTATATGCAAGGTATGTACCACATGAAAGATGGAGAATTCCTAATAGACTAAATTACAGCTGAGAAGCCATCCTGAGATGAGGCTCAGAAGGGATTTCTGTGCAGATCCCATTATTGCCACTCTTGTTTGAGAAGCAGAAAGGCTTTCAAATCGCACTTCTGCACCTTGAGAGATTGATTGTCACCCTGGGGTAACTTCATCTGAAGCAGCACATTAGTTGGCACAGATGAGGTGAAGATCTGAATGCACTTCTCTTACCATAGTCATAGAATCAAATGTGTTCTCTTACCAGCTTTTTCAGAGGACCAGCAAGGAGAAAAAAAAGAAAATTACGTCCTTCATACAGATATAATAAATAAGATTTGAGTTTTTTAATATAGTAATACTAACTGTCTTACCTGTATTTTTAACACAACAATTTTTATGACAGGAATATATCATAAAATCATATAATGGTTTGGTTGGAGGTACCCTAAAGATCATCTAGTTCCTAACCCCCTGCCATGAGTTGTTCAGAGACCCATCCAGCCTGGCCTATAACACAGGGTGTGGGGCAGCCAACTTTTCAAATTGGTTGACTAAAAGGTTAATGAGTAACATATATGTGAAATTCAGTGTTAACTCCTTTAAAGCAATATTGTTTAATATCATATCTGTTATTGCTTAAGATCAGTATTTTTTGTATCTCAAAGAATAATTTCCAAAGCAAACACATTCTTTGTGGATGCTGGAATCACACTTAACTTACAATCACAGAAGTAGAAATCCCAGGTCTGCAGATCTCTCAAAGCTCAGATATTATTCTGGGCCTATATCACTACATCCTTTCCCTAATCTTGTTCTCTTCAGTAGTAATCCCTTTTTGGCTACCCACAGAGATAGGTTAGTGGACTACATCTACGTTAGCTCTGATCCCATAGAGCTGTTCTTGTGTTATTTATATAAACTTTGGGGAAAGAAGCAGCAGAGACATGTCTGGCTATTTAAAATTCTGTTCTCTGCCAGCTTTTGACTTAGACACACCTTAGTCAGCTGTGAAATATCAATAGCATTTAAATGTGCTGTTTGAGGAAGGACATTCTCATTCAAGAGAGAGGAAGCAAGACTTTTAGACACAGAAAAGGAGAGACATGAAGTAATGCCCTAAGGAGGAATTATCTTTGCTTTAAAACTGGAAGATCCATATAAATTGTTCTCAACAAAGTGTTTTAGAGTGGATTGAGGAAAAGGAGATACAGACAGACAGTTTACATTGCAGGAAATTAATCCCATATAATTTACAGGTGATGTCTTCACTGCTTTATGGCTACATGGTGTTTATTCTGTAATAGTAGAGTGTTTACATTACTCTTGTCTTCATATCCTGAAAAACATTGTGGCACCAACAGATCTGACTGAGAGGCTTTTATGTAAGCATTACTTGTGAGCTGAGGATGCTGCTTTTCATTGCAAGGGAAATTAAAAATATTGGGGCTTGAGTAAAGTAGCTTTATATCCAGGAAATGACTGGAGTTAAGAGCTTTTCAATTAAAAGGAGTATATGTGGGTTTGATAGATATAAATGAAGGTCTTTATTTTATTTATTGTCTTTTGAGACATTACAAATAAGCTAATTGTAACATTAGTAGTCACCACCTTTGTCCAGCATAATCTACGCTGCCGTTCCTGACTGTATTTTCTGAAGAACATTAAGGATCAATTTTGAGATTTAGGAAAAATTGTTTTCTATTGTGCTGTCCCATAAGAAACATAGTTTAAAATGCTGAGCACGTGTAATACTTTCATATCAAGCAAGCTGTCGCCTTAATGGTTTTTTAAAAAATCTTTAGTAAGCCAAAGCAAGTAGACTTATGAATAAACAGGATGACTTTTTTTGCAACTGTTAATGTGGGGATTATGGTTCATTATTGGTGCATATTACAATGGCACCCACATATGCATGAAAATGCCTGGAAAGCAGTCACCTCTGTTTTACTTTGTTCCAAATATGACTAAAAATTTTTTTAGAAGACATTGTTCTCCTCAATAGTTTAAGATTTTTTCAGTCACATTCAGGATCCAGTGAGAATTATAAGATCATGCAATCAAAAAGGTTGAAAAAGACCTCATAGATCATAAAGTCCATCCTTTAAGCAAACACTATGTTGTCAACATAGCATTAAGTCAGCATTAAGTGCCACATCCAGTTGTTTCTTGAACACTTCCAGTGATGGTGACTCCACTGCTTCTCTGGGCAGCTTGTTCCAGTGCTAATCACCCTTTCTGTGAAGAACTTCTTCCTGTTGTCCAACTTGAACCTCCCCTTGAGGAGGAGGTCATTTCCTTGTGTCCTGTTGCTGGGAGGCTTACTCAAAATCTCAAGTGGAATAGCTATGAACAATGACTGTGCTTGTTTCCTGGCTACTCTGGCAATTACAGAGAGCTTAATGCATGAAGCCTGTTAAAATTCAAAAGGAAAGAGGATCAGTTCAGTCAGAGAGCTGGTCTTCTCCTGTAGTGCAGTCAGTAGTGTCTTTCCAGCTCATGGCTGGGGTGAGGATTGAAGTGCAGAGCCTGCAAAGAGCCACCACCAGCACTGGGGAAATGCTGCTGGGGAAATGTTGCCACACTGCGGAAAATTAAAACCAAAAGAAGGCCTTTTTTAAAATACCTACATTTCTCTAATTTGAGCTACCAGGTGATGAAGTTATTGTCTAGTAAATTCAGTAGTGATTACAGGAATGTCTTCTGTTTTTACATCTTTGTTGCCCTATAAATTATTTAACAATTTTAAAACTTCAAATGAATGATGTTGGACGCCTTAAAATTCATCCTCCTGCAGGATTTCCAGAGTTCCAGAACTCCTCTTACTATACTTCTCTGCGTTGTAGTTTGTAATGTGACTAGTAAGTTACTCAGCTACTAACAACACATCTGCTCCCTTTCTGCATTTGTTCCCGTGGTGCTTCTCCTTTGTGTGTAATACTTTACATTATGGTCCCACAAAATAGACTTAAGAAAGATTTAATAACTGTTCTTACATGCAAAGTAAATATCAAATGTTTTAGAAAACATATATTTGAAGAATAACAGATGTGTGGTTATTAAACTTTTGGCAGCCTTCAGTAAGTATGTTTTTCATAGTAAATAGTCTCAATGATAGAGAAAGGAACTTTTGAGCACCAATTTCATAGCAAAATGAAACTATCTTTATAAAAATGAAAGATTTCATTTTTATAAAGATATCCATATCAAAGATATAAATTTTGATAGATAGCTTCAACCTGATTCTAAAATTGTTATTTTCATGGTATGCAAAGCATTGTTATTAATTAGAAGTTACATATATATATGTGCAAAAATAAGTGTCTTTCACCCTGCATAATGCTAATAGGACCTCTCTGTAATGCACCATACTTAGTACAGCAGCAACATCTATGTAGGAAGTGCACCAGTGGCATTCCAGATTCAGTCTAAAGTAATGCTGAGGGTGATTGGCAGTGAAAGCTGCTCCTGTTCATAAAATACTGTGTATTGAATTGTGGGCTTGTTAAGTTTTTGTCAATCCTTTTACTGCTTCTGAAGAATGAAAGGGTAGTTGGAGACCGCTAGCTCACACTGAAAGGAAAGGAAGGGTAAGTAGGTAAGAGCAGGAAAGGGTAAAAGACTCCCAAGGAAAAAGAAAAAGACCTGAAGATTTCTATATCAAGGCTAGAACTTGGATATGAAGATTGACTACTATTACGATAAATCTTCTATATACCTCAGTAGCTCCCTCAACTACTCTCCTAAGCAGAGGGTGATTAGGAGGACACTCTGCATTGTTTTTATTTGAAGCAGAGTAAATGCAGCAGCCCTGCTTGCCACAGGTAGGGAGACCCAGCTAACCCAGGAGATGCCAGGAGCAAGTTAGCTGTCATCGCTGAGAGGTGCATTTTTGTTCCTATGCTGGTCTCTGAGAGCAGGCAGATGTCTGCTTTTGCAGCTGCTCAACATATGCCCCTGCTCAGTCTAGCCAAAAGTACTGTGTAGATCTCCCCTACCCCTTGCAGAGAGCTCCATTTCCGAAACCACTCGTGACGTGCGGTGAGCGCTGGAATCCAGATGCATCAGAGGCGCTTCCCGAGCGTCTCCTCCCAGGTTAGGATGGCAAATCATGAGCCTACTGGCAAGCTGTTTTCTCTCCTTCCCCCAAGTGCTTGCTTGGATATTTGATTGGTGCTTGACCAGAGTTTCTCTGGGTGAAAGGAACAAACAGAAAGAAGAGAATAGCACTAGATTCTAAAAACATTCAGTATGCACAGTGCTGGCTTGTAAATCAAAGTACTATGTGGTTTTCCAAAGTGACATCCCCCTCTTCTCCCCGTGCTCTTCGGTGATTTAGTGTAAAGAATAAATACATGCTTGAAATATAAAGTCTTATCCTGATACCATGCTCCATAATTTCAAGCCCTTTCTTTACATACAGATGAATCCTATAGTCTTTTCTTGGGCAAGGCTCCCATTGACATAATTTTGGGAGCATTCCTCAGGGGCTGCATGAGGCTGTACAGTCTGGTCCTTGGAAGGTTATTTTAAAGGCAGCAGTGCAGTTCGAATAAATTTCACAAATATTGAGTAATTTGAGAAGACAAAGAAAAAGGGATGCGGTGGTGCAATCAAAGGGACGTGGGAAAGCCCTGCCAGGCACTTCTTTCACCATTTTGGAAAAAAATAGCTATATTAGACTGTAAATTTGTTTAGCACTTAAGCAAGTGCTGAACTTTTCAGTGCCCAAGCATGCCCCGTTACTTTGGCAGGATTCTCTTCCACAGCTTGAATTGCTTCAAACAGGAGAAATTAGATTAATTGATGGTTTGTTTGTACTTTCTATTCTTAATATATGATACCCATCACTTTTTGTAGGAGTTAATGAATGTGAATTTATTCTGCAGTTTTGAATATTCTACAGTTACATGTGCTGTTTGAATAATATGGCAGATAAATGTAACATAAGGAGCAAAGAAACAGAACCAGTTCCACACCTTCCCTTGGGAGGCTGTGAATAAAAGAGCAATTTATTGCTTGTAGCAGAAGTGTTGTCTTCTGGGTGGTATCTCTATTTGAACATTTTTCTGCCTGGACAAACAAGTCACTGAGGGCCTCATCCTCAGCCCAAAACTGCTTTTGGGTTTTCTAGGGTTTTTAGGGTTAGGGTTCAAAGAGCCCCAAAGGCTACAGCTCCAGAAACACTGATGATGCAGAGGGCATGACAAGGGGTGCTGCACCAACTGTGAGCCCTCCACACCTTTCTCATCCAGGCAAACATGGTACTGGCTGCCTCAACCTCAGCTCCAAGCTACCAAAGCTAAGTGCTAGGGGGATCTGGAGGCAGAGGGCTACCTCAGAAAGGTTTATTCACATCCTTCCAGCTGCAACACTTCTCGTGGTGCGATGAGCAGCAGATGATGGGCCTGCCACACGCATGCTCCTGTGTCCAGGCAAAGGGCAGCACAGGGTGCTGAGTCCTGGGAAGACAGGGCGACTGAAGTTGCTTTAATTTAATTCTCAAAACTTCTCTCTTTTTGTTACTTCATGGTGGCCAGGACTGTGGAATTTGTGTATGTGTGAGCTGAAGTATTTGTCTTGTTTATAGTGTAGGAAATGGGGAAGAAATGTGTTTTCACTTTTATTTGATATATTCTGCATGCCTGAGGTTCTATCTTAAATTGAGTTTTCTTCGCTGCTCTGACAAAAAGCAAGACTTTGAAATAAAAGTCTGAGTTACAGAGAACGCCAAAATAAAAATTAAATTATATTTGCAAAGAAAAAAACCATTGTTTAAAATATATGAAGAAAATGGAAGTAGCTTTTTTTCACCAACACTGTGTCAACTGAAATATTTTAGTCCATACTAAGTAGTGAAATAGAAACCATTTAAACCTAGTTTTAAACCACTCTAACTTAACAGGAATTTTATTCCAATCATGACTTTTGTTCCAGTGTTGCTGTGTGTAGTTAGTTCAGTGTGCTCCCTCTGATTCCCTGTTAGCAAACAATACTGTGCATCAGGGTAGCCCATGAGGAAATTCTGGGAATAGTTCAAGGCTGCATCCATCAAGGGAGATTTAGACTGCACATTTTTTTACCAGGAAGGCAGTTGAACTCTGGAACAGGCTTCCTAGAGAGGAGTTGATGCCCCAAGCTTTGCAGTGACTGTCAGCCTGCCAGAGTTGTTTGGACAATGCCCTTCATAACGTGCTTTAAATTTTGGTGGTTGAGCAGTTGGATGAGATGATCATTGTAGGTCCCTTCCAATTCAAATCTCTCCTCTCCTCCTCTTTCCTTTTTCATGTACTTTTTAAACTTAAGCTAAAAGAAAAGCTGATTTTTTACAGATATAATTTTCTTAAGTTCTGTGATATACTATCCTAGCTTTTGCAAAATAAACACATTTCTTCCTTGCAACCATGTCATAGAATATTTTTTAATATATATTGCTAGTGATGTGTTTTTAGCCTTTGTGTAGCATACCTGTGAGACTTTTTTTATAGAAGCTTTTCAGGTGATGTCCACATAGCTGAAAACACTTAGACCAGTAATTGCTTTCTTACTTGTGGGATTTTCTCAAAGCCATGCTTCTTGAGAAAAAAATGACAAAACTATCACGAAATATGTAATTATTCACTAAAGTTACTTCATTTGTTTTGAGCAGATTTAAGATTGTTTGGACTTTAACCCCCATCTTTATGTTTAGGTAGTTGTCTTAATGGTAACATAAAAAATCTCTATGTAAAACAATTATAGTATTTATGGATATTCCCTAGTATACATCACTGTAATATGCCAAGAAAGGAATTTCCTCTGGGTTGATTGGAGCTACTTTGACATCTTCTTGTCAAACAATATAAAAGCAGCAATGTGAATTTTCTAGATGTCTGAACACACAGCCCTTAATTATAAAGCAACTCAGTAGATTTCAAAGATATGTCTCACAAGAGTAAACATTATGGAACCAAGGCAAAAATTCATTGTTAGTGGTATAAATAAACAAACTAGTGTTAGGGAATATAGTCAATTCTGTGGAATTTAGAGAATTCTAAACTCTCTTAGAGAGAATTCAAGTGTTAAAAAGCCAAGGTGCACATCACATGAGGTAATCCAGAGGGAAATCATGCTGTTATATAAGTAAAGCACAGTTGTGTGATGACTGGGTTTTAATCCTCTGCCTGTACAGGCTGAAGTTCAAGAAGCCACTTGTGGGAAGCAGGACAGTCGTGCTTCCTGTTCTGTCTCCTGTGCACCCACCAAGAGAGCTGGTGTGCAAACATCCTGGAGGCAAATGAACCTCTTAATCGTGTGACGTGCCTGTGATAAATCTAAAATTCAGCTGTGTGTAGGTTGTATAGATGATGAGAAGCACTGTAGTGCTATTAATTAAAAGATGTTTTATGAACAAGAAGGTTCCTCACNACTCCTCTTTTCTTTTTTCTTTTTTCTTTTTGCTTCTGTTTTTTTTTTTTTTTTTTTTTTTTTTTTTTTTTTGTTGTTGTTGTTGTTGTTGTTGTTGTTGTTGTTTGTTTGCTTGTTTTTTTGATGGACTTTGAGAAGTCCATCAAACAAACCTGAAACCTGAAACTCATTTATTTATGAGCATGGCTGAAGTTCCCTAACATACACCATAGTGTTTCTCTGACAGTAGAGCAAAGGTGTGTTTAGAAGCCAAGCCAGATACTTTTATAAAACCACTTTCCAATGCTTTCAACACTGTGGATAGCTTTTGGGAAAAGGAATAATTTGATAGGCCAGGACAAAGGAGGAATTAATATGGGCTTGTCCCATCCTTCCAGTCTTAAAATTGCTCTTTGCTAGAACAATTTGGACCAAGATGGAAATGAAAACTTTACACCTCTTGTAAGGACGTGTTTGGAAATAGATACTCTCTACTGAAGATACCAAAGATATGTATGTGATGTTGTTTAGTAAGAAACAAAAAATATTTTTTCTTTTTCCTTTTTCCTTGTTACTCTGGTTTCTTCTTTTGTAGATATAAAGACACATTCCCTGAAGTATTTTTATGGCTTTTCTGGTGTTTTCTAACTTGAAGTAAAAAAAAAGTAAAAATTGGATGCCAAGAATAATCATGAATAGTTTCAAAGTGGAGTGATTTAACTGATTGTTATTTTTCTCCTGACTTCTAACCTTTAAGAGTGAAGTTGCTTGGCATGTCACAGCTTTTCTTCACAGCTCTAAGGGCTGTAAATGGATGTTGGTATCTTTTAAAGGAAATGTTAGTGGCTGTCATGGTCACAAGGCTACAGAAGCTGAACATTTAGGAAAATTTTGCATGCCCAGTGAAGCTTTTGAAACTATCTAAGTGATATTTGAGCTGTGAAAGACTCTTCTGCAACACTCAGGGTAACTGTCTCAGTCTAGAAGGGGAATGGCTTTAAGCTACCTTGTCTCTGGCATGCCAGCCTGATTTCTGAGCTGTGAGAGTGGCTCAGGAGACTGTCAGAGAACTGATTCTGTACAGTGCAGACAGCCAAGCTGCCAGGGTGGGAACAGCTCTGCAGATTTTATATTAGTTCTACTTAGCTCTGCAAACAGCAGCATATATGTCACCTTCTGCATCTGGCACATCTACTTCCCTTCCCTCCCACTGTCGCTGCAGTGTCATAACATTTCTTTCTTTTGAATTCAGCATGTAAAAAACTACTTTGGTTACTTTATATTTATTTACAGTCTTCCTGGAGCTACAGTGTATATGTGTGTTTGCCATCCGAGTGCATCCCGCTGCTGTGTGATGGCATTGGCAGGTGATGGCACAACCTGCAATTGAAAGATTCATTGCTGCAGCAGATGCAGTTGGGAATGAACAATCAAATCAGCTTTTAAATGAAAAACTCGTCAGTGAAGAAGATAAAGCACACAAATGCAAAAAACAAGGATAAAAAGTCATTAAAAGATACAACGATAAAGTCGGATATAATTAAAAGGTGAAAGAAGAGTTTTTGATTCTGTCATAGTGGTTTTGCACATTCATTTCGTAATTTTATTTAGGCTAACAAAGTGGGTTTTTTGAAGTAAAACCCTGATTTTTTAAAGTAAAATAGCCATTAGCTGTGTATTAAATGATACTCATCGTGATACACTTAGTTACAACAACCTCACTTGGGCATAAGTCCTAAAATGTATTTAAAGAGTGGTCAAATACTCCTCTTTTTGAGAGCTCTGGAAATGCTTAGAGTGAACAGAAAACTTAAGAGAAATAGAATCAGGTATATTAGGAACTTTTCTAAATGTCCAAAGAAAGTAGCTGAGTGAACAGAAAATTTTAGGAGACTTTGTACTATGCATGAAGATTAGTGTTAGATGTTCTGGGCAAATGGTGAGCTAATGTGAAATAGTAGTGTAAAGTGGTGAATAGTTAATGAGAAAAAAAAAATAGAAGAAATTAGTGAGATTTCTTTTTTTTCTTTCAGAAAATAACATTCATGTTGAAAAATTAATCTAGCCCTGGAAGACAGCTCTACAGTATAGGGTTTTTCCCATTTTTTCGACATAAGTAAATGTTCTGTGCTGACTCTTCCAAGCAGCCAGTAAATATTCATATGCATATGATGAGAAAAGTGGAATGGAGGTTAACACCCCGAGTTCACTGGGGACTTTTGTGGTCTCTGCACTGTCAGAACTCAAAGGAATATGTGCTGTTGTGGAACCTAGATGAATTCTGGGAACTTACTGAGAAGCCAGGTTTTCCCTTCATGAGCTGCCATTCAGAGGAGAAAAAGATGTGTGGGAGGAAAGAGTTTCAGGGCTCGATGCTCACATCTGCTGCAGTTCAGCGCTGCTAGAAACTGGATCAGTCGGCCCCCATATTTCATTTCCTTCTGTAATCTTGACCAATAATTTATAATTGGTATCAGCTGATCATCTGGCTCTCTTTTCCATGACAAAATGAATGAGCAAAGAACTTTATCCTTCTCTTTGCTGTCTGAGAGATGATAAAACTTTGAAAGACAAAAATCTCTATTAATTTTTAATGAAGTCTCTGAAACATCCTCTTAGTCAATCTTATTTTGTTATTTCTGTTATGCTTTGTTTTTTTGGAGACTACTCTAGGAATCCGTGTGAGTCAAGATACACAGATATTGTCAATCACAATATCATTATGATTTTTTTACATGTTGTATCAGCTTTGTTCATGGCTGAATTACAGGTGAAGGTGCTTGGAGAGGATCTCTGGAGAGCAGTTGCTGAATCAGAAATAACACAAATACCACTTCATTCCTTTGCAAAATCATGCTTATAGACTAGGCCTTCAATTGCAGATGCTTCCATCTCCACTTAAGACTTCCTCTGGTAATGTTGGTGATCTGCAGAAGTACAGTTTCAACAGAACGAGGCAGGGAGCCTTTTTATGCTGTTCCCATTCCTCAGTCATTGGGAATAGTATAGGCTCTAACTTTGCAGCTTAAGTTTTGTGCATGTTTTCAGAATACTGAGTTTCTTTGAGCAGAAAGAGGGTGATTCCTATTGTTAGTATGATCAGCCAGAGGTCTGAAACCAAATAAGTAAATGGATTATTTTAGGGTAGAGCTCATTGTAGTCTATGGCAAGAAGATGGCAATAATTAAAATCAGTGGTTTCAGAAAAGAAAGTGAGAGACTGTGGTGCACCCAGTATTTCCCCCTGTATGCAGTGTGGGTGCAGCCTCACCTTGAGGACTATGTGCAGTTGCAGACCCCAGAATTTAAGAAGGATGCTGAAGTTGCTGAAGAGGGCAACAAAGCTGGTGGAAGGGCTGGAAGGCATGTCCTGTGAGGAGTGTCTGAGGATTTTGGCCTTGTCAGCCAGTCAGAGGCATCGTGACAATTCATTTAATAAGATGCTTTAACTTTTGGTTAGCCCTAAAGTGGTCAAGAAGCTGGACAGGAAAATCACTGTAGGACCCCTCCAACTGAGCTGTTCTTTTCTGTTTTATTTGGAGACTTAGATTTTCAAGAGAGAACTGTGCACGGTGGTCAATCAATCTAGCAAATGTTAGCAGAGCACAGTATGCCTGTTTTCATTCAGATACTTCTTTGCCAGCCTTTGCCACAGGGGTGTTATATTGGCTGCACATTTATGGCTGGAGAATTCCCAAATCACATGATGGCAGCTTGTAATCTTTTTTATGTTACACTAGTGGTTAAACAAACAAAAGGGCTTAATAAGGTGCCCAGGTGAGCCTTAGATAAAACTAGGGAGACCTAAAAAATAAGAAACCATGAATCTCCGGGTGTAGGTAAATTTACTTTTGGCTAACAACAGCAGCATATGTACAGTCAGCAACCCAATGAGATTAAAGGGAAATGAAGTCTGAAGTAGAACAGGGTTATTTTTAATAATGTAACAAGAAAATGATTAATTTCTACCACTTTAAAAGCAAAAGCTGAAAATGTGTGATTATTACTATGTCATTTCTAACAGCACGCTAGTAGTCCAGGCACTTAGCAAAAAGAAAAGTAACCCCATGTCACTACAGACTAGGAGATGCTGACAAGTAAAGAAGTATCATGGAACAGAAGGAAGGAAATGATGAAAGAGCAGTCTTTGCCTGAGGTTTCATCATTACTGTTAGATTTGGTACCTTAGATAGGTCCTCATTGCTAACTGCAAGTGAGGAGAAAATTCCTCTGTGCTCAGATAATTTCCATGTGGAATCCTTGTGCCTCTAAAACCTGTCATTGTGTCATATTGATCTGATGGTCTGGGCTGCCTCAGCATTGGCATAAGGCCTTCTCAGAATTCAGGATGAATATTATTTATCCAACCATTTGTGTTCAGTTTTCAGGTTGCTCATTTCCTACCACCTCTTGCGCTTATTTTCTTTTCAGCTAAATTAATTTCAGCTAACTTTTCTCATGCCATTTAACCTAGGGATTCAAAGAAAAAGGAACATCTGATAGAAGATATTTTATGGCCTGTTTGAGCACTTGAGTTGTGAGACTGTTGTCGGTGTTTTTCTTGGCACAGCCCAGCCTCCTGCAGTACAGTGGTAGCTGGGAGCAGTACAGTGGTAAAGCCACCAGCAGCAGAATGTGAGCCAGTCTTTGTTTTTAATCTGGAGAGCAATCAGCATTGCAATTAGTATCCAAAAACCTCTCTAGGATGCATGCTTAACAGTTTGGCTTTGTGTTTTATTTTGTTTTTGTTGGGTTTTGTTCATGAGTAAATCAAGTGAGATCTCTAAACAGTGACTGGCACGTGAAACAGAAGGGAGCCTGTGGCTCCCTTGGAGCAGGAACATACTGTGTGCTGGTCTGAGCAGCCTGCTGCAGCGTGCTCACACCTGGCACCCAGCCAACATGGAGCACTTCCCTTCAGCCCCTTTTTGCCCAGTCTGGATCTGAGCAATCCTGGTTTTTCCAGTGCTGAGACAGGTAAGAGCCTCCCACACTGGGAAAACACTACCACAGTAGCCTCCCTCACCTGAGAAAGGTCTTTGGTGGTCACACATCCCTCCATTGAGCAGATGGCATCAAGCAGTGCAGGGACTGGTCCTCTCCCCTCCCACATGGATTGTGTTATAGGCTCCATTTACTGAAAAATTAGAAGCATCAAATGGCATTGGCAGGTTTAGCTTGCCATGATTTCTACTCCACTTCTTTTTTGATTGACGCCGTAGAGTTGAACAAAGTGCTCCTGGGATGAATCAGGATGTTTCCTTTGGCCAGTTTTAATGGAATTCAGTGGGGAGGTGAGGGGAGATATTGTAGACATGCCTCTGATGGCTGGAGCCTGTTTCAAGCTATGTCCATGTGCTCTAGCCTCTATACCTCTGGGATTTTCAGACAGGTGTTGATGAGAAAGGTTAGATGTTGATTTCTGTCCTGTCATGCTTGATGCTGTGAAGAGAAAGATGGACATATCCAGAGTAGGCAGGGTAGACTGGGAGCCATTTCATATGGAAGAATTGAGGGTGAATGGTGCCATCCCAGTAAACAGTCACTTGGATGGTTTTAAATTAGGATTGGGTCTTGTGGGACAGAAGGGTCTCCTATGCAAACACTGAAGTGCAGTGGCATTTCAGATTGAACCACTAGTAGTTGTGTACTTTCCCTCTGTATTGGAGATAATTTGGATTTGTGAAATGACAGTAATTTAAAATGTTGGTTGTTTTAATTGAGGGAAATACTATTCCCTCCTCATCTGCAGCTGACTGGAAAATCTAGATGTGTCTTTTATTTTCTGTGACTGTTATATGCTGGCAAAAAAACGAAATGAAAAGTAGTTTGAAGTGATGATCTGTTCATGGTCCAACTAGAGCATGAAAACTGCAGACAGAGGGAGAAAATATGTTTTGAAATAATCACGGCATGTCAGCCTGCTTCAGACTGTCAGCACTTACTTTTAGTCAGGACTATTGTGGAACATATGGATAACTGTATGCCTTTATGTAAACACTTTGCTGCCAGTTACAAAATATTTATGAGTATTAGGGACAAATTTAACTGGGAATGTTTTGCAGAGATCAATGAATACTGAATTAGTGCTTAAGCTAAATCCTTACACACTGAGTGCGTAAGTGGGAAGCCTGTGTGAGAAGTGTTCAAAGTTGAAACAGAGAGTTTCTTTGAAGAATGAAGACCAAAATTCACTTATAGCTGAGATGTCCTCAGGTCTCTTCTGCTCACTTTGGCTCTGCCTCCATCTGGGATCACATTCCCATGCTGACCTGAAATAATTTGTGTAGCGGACGGAGTTGTCATCTCCACCACTGCTGTGGGGCTGGCGCGCACAGCACCGCGGGTGCGGAGGGGATCTCGTTCACTTCCTCCTGGCTGTGCAGCAGGAGTCCTGCTCCACATTTGGAGCTGTGGGACACAGGCAAAGCCAGCTGAATGTTGTGGTGTCACGAGTCTGGCAGTAGTGCAGCTTCGCTAAAGTCATAGCTGAAAATCCCTGCTGAAGTTTGAACCTTCCATTTCCTGCCCTGGGCAAGCTGGAGTTTGCCCTTTATTAGAAGATCAATGAACAAAAAGAAACAATGGGTGCTTTAGAAAGAGAAAAATTGCCACAAACCAATGTTTTACTTATTGCACATATCCATAATTTCTTAATGTTGAATGTTTTATGCAAGCAATGAGGCACCAAAATCTTGGCAACGTACATTTAGTTTCAAATAGCTGCTCACTCTCTCTGCGTAGCGGTGTTTGGAGAGCAAATGTTTGGTTAATATGTGGTTAAGCACTTTTGCAATACAGAGTGTGTTCTTCATTGCAAGGTATCTTTCCTGAAAAAGCAAAGTGTACTTTTGGTTTTTGAATCCATGCAGACATAGTTGGTAAGCAGTAATTTAGATTTTGCAAATACTTCAGGAGCCCTTTGAACTTGTATGTTGGGTAGGTCAGTGCATGCTAAATATTTTTATAAGTAGTTTTCTATGCATTTTTGCTTCCCTCTTCCTCCCACACATTTACTTTGCACAACCAATATTCTCTGAAAATGCAATTTCAGGTATTTTGGGTAAAACACATGCCATGCTCTGCATGAGCTGAAAGGACCATAATATTAAGGCACTGCAGGAGAGATAGTGAGCATGCACAGCACTGAGGGTATTAATATTTCCAAATTTGTGTTTTGTTTTTGTGATATAATTTATTTTCAGTTTGTTGATGGGCAAGGAAAGGACTAAGAACAAACCTACCAGTGCTCAGCAGCTGGTAAACTTTACCCATGGCACAGGTTTCCCCTGAATTTGGTGGCCAGGTTGCCATATGAACCAACATCATAAAAAGCTTGTCTTTCAAGCCAGGAGGGACAAGCATGCCACCATGAATATAGACTGTGAACATCCTAAGTTCACTGAAATGCTGGTTGTGCCTCAGACCAGGTCTGCAATCCTCAGACTCAGATAAGTAAAAGGGGAGTTTTTCAGCAGAGTAAGTAAGGGATCAGACATTTCATCCTTATTTCAAACTGAGAGAGGGTAAGGAGCCTCTAACTAGCTTCTACCTGCAACCATGCCCAACACCCTCTTCCAATAGCAAGGATCAGCAGGCACATCTCTAAGGCCATCTGGTTAATGGCCTTTGGTACCCTTGAAGTTTCCACTGTGTTTGGATCAGAGAGGATACTTGTGATAAAGGACTGAATCATTCACAGCACTGTGTAGCACCTGTGAAATACTGCCAGTCCCTGTTTCCACTTGTGATTCTTGGGTCTGTTTTACCTCCAAACAAAATGATTACAGTTGCAGATGAAGCCCGTGGGAATTCAGCTGCAAGCATCTCCAGCAGTGCATTAATTACCCTGAAATATTAGATCCAATTAGAAATATCAAATGTTTCACAGTCACCAAACAGATGAATGGAAATTATTAGCATCTATGCATCTCTTCCTTAGTTTATCACTTGCTAACTGTTAATACAGTGTTACCTTTTTTGTTTTACTAAATTAATTAGAAAGTAAAGAGATGCTACAGAAAACCCCTGAGGGGAAAAGAGGAAAAATGTGTGCATGTATGGAAAGATGTGGTATACCTGAATAAGACTTTTGATAACTTTTTGAAACTGCAATAAAAATAACCTTTAAAATACCTTGTTTACCCAGTATCCAATATAAAATCAAGCTTTTTACAGTTCTTTAATCTGGAAGCATTATCTTATTTATTGTGTAACATAAGCTTTACATTGAGATTCATTGCTGATGCTGAATTAATTTTTGTTCTGTTTAGGAAAGACTGGTTCTTTCCCATTTTTGTTTATTTGTAACAAAATTGTAAATATTTTAAGTTGAAGACTGTTGGTATTCATTTTATATGTGGACTATTTTATACATTATGCATAGTGTCTCACATGTGTATTACTATATATTTTACTTTTTTAAAATTGAAACCATTGCAGTTCTAATAGTTCTGCTGCCTTTCTGGTTGTATTCGGTAAATCTGAAATAAAGAGCAAGTTAGAGTGTCTGCCATTCTAAAGAAATGAAGTCAGGCCAAATGTAGCAGTATTAACATTTTATGTTCACCAAAACTTTGTACATTCAGTAGGAGATGAAGGATTTTAATTTGTGAGTAGCAGTTTTTCTAGCAAGGCAAAAAGTGAAAATTTTATTTTAAGAAGAATGAAATACTGATTTCTACAGCTCCAAACAAGAATGTAATGTTTCATTATGCATTTGTATCTTTGTTTGACTACCACTGAGTGTACCTGAAGTAAGAACAGTTTTAACATGTGTGTCCACAGCTAACTATTCTCAATGCAGAAAAAGGAAATTTTGCTTAGATTCTTGAGCAGCAGAGAAATTCAGAAATAGACCAGGGTCACACTGTCTTAGAAAAATTCTGTATATACACAGAAAATAATGATGATCCCTTTGTAAAGTAATAAATTTGAAAGATTCATCTGAAATCAGCAGGGGAACACATTGTCTGATGAGAAAACTGCCATATTAGGAGTCTGTTGATATGATAAAAGAGTCCCACGTATTAACAGAAAAGTCAATGAAATTCCTTTTTTCCTACAAAAGTTATTTTTGTTACGGAGGAGCTCTTGCATCCTTAACCGTAGGGTCCCTTCTGACCTAACTAGTAGTCCCTTCTCTTAAAAATTGTGTGCAATTTGATTTATTTGGTCAAGGGAAAGTAAAATACCATTTCAAACCCCTAATCCATTGTCTCTGTGTGTGTGTGTGTAAATGCTGTTTTCTTCTGCATCCTGTAAGAAAGAAGGAAAAGCTAAAGCTGCTCTTCACTGTAATTACACTGTAGAATATGTTTCTGGCTGAGTTATAAGCTTCAGTCTCTGGTATCTACTACAACTAAATCTGCCCTGTAGGTAAATTATTTAGTTTGATTATTCTGTACCAGCTGTAGATCAAAGGCTCTGACCAGTTCATTGAACACCATGAGGTTCTTGCAGGGATTAAAAAAAAGCTGTTGTTGTAGGAGATGTGAATAGGTTTCCTGTTCTTCTGTTTAACTTTGTAGTTTGAAAGTCTCTTTTGGAGGAAAGAGCACAATGTATAGACTGTTATCAGATGCAAAATATGACCATGTGTGAATGCGCAAATAAAGTGAGAAATGTTTGTGGAATGATCACAGTATTTGCCATTCTTTTTTGTATTGCCAGAGATAACAAGTGGGAATAACTGATTTTTGTTTTAGCTTCTGCTGTGAAAAAGTGGGAAGCAAATTACTTGGGACTGAATGAAGCAGTTTATTATTCTGCTTTACAGGAGAATATGCATTTCTCTACTTTCAAGTGATCTTTTGTTTCCTTTTTAATTATCACACCGAAGTCAATTTGTTTTCCTTTTCATGGGGAGATGGGGACAGCATACATTTGCAACTGGTTTTGGTGAATAAACTATTCATGTGCAGAATTTTTCCCTGCTCCGTGGTTAGGTATCAGTGTTCAGGCTCTCTGTTGCTAGCCTGAGCTGTATGTTACATCTCTCACAACAACACACTCAATGATTTATTTTGAAGAAGATCAGAAGCACTTGGTTTGGAAAGATGTGAGCTGCACCAGGGGCAGGGCTCCTGCAGGGGTCTCCTCTTGGTCTGGGGAGAGGGATATGTGAAGGAACACCGAGCGTGGCTCCATGGGAGTACAATGTGAGGAAGGAGAACCTGGTGCGACTAAGAAGCACTGGTACTTGAAGGCTGCCACTTTTTAATTTGTACACATATGAGTAGTTAAAGCTAAAGGACTTCAGAAGTGATGCAAAATTAATTTTTTGAGTTTCAATTAGTTAAGTCTCCAGATCTGAGTAAAGAAAAAAAAAAATCACTTACAGAAGTGTTACGTAGAAGTAATCTGACTCATTTTTCAACATGAGCCTAGCAAATTTTCTACTGTTCTTACAATAATTAATTTTGAACTGAGTGTGTATTTCATTTCTTTCGAAAAAATGCTTAAGTGAAACTTTCAGAATCAAGAATTCAGGGGTTTTTTTCCGCCAGATATTTAGTAAAACCACTTTAAGAGGCCTGTTTCAGCACAATGATCAGGATTATTGAAAAAAATTCATTAACATTATTATGAAACCCATGTACACTGTTGTTGGGAAAAAGATTCATTAAACATGTACTTTTTATATTTTCCTGCTGAGGTGCAGCCTGGGCCTAATCTTCAGTGACATTAAGAGCCGCAGTACCCCGGGGCAGCTCTCTTCAAACCTGGATTTTCTGTAATGTCAACCAGAGTGGCCATGCTCTCATAGGCCAGTTGACTCTACAGAATACTGTGCTGGTACCAGTGGCACAAGAAACATGCAAGCAGTCCAGCAAGAACTTTGTCATCTAATTCTTTTGCAAACCTTTTGATTACTTTTCTCTGTTTCAGGGCAACTGAAAGCCATTAGTGGAATATTTTCAAGCTTCTTAGCTGCCATACAGTGCATGACCATTGAGGGTTAAGCTGTCGAAACAACCATTAGCCAGCTTTCTGATCACTTACCTTATTCCCACTTTGAGCAGATGTTATTTTGAAAGATACACATCAGTGGAAAAGCTGGGTCAGCAGCAGTGATGGAAATGTTGGATTTGATTGTGGGCGTATGAGCAGACCCACACAGTTCTCCACAGTGGTTGTATTGTAATCACATTAGAGACTTTTTGGTACTCCAGGACTGCAATTAATCACAGCAGTTGCAGGTAACTCCTTCACAAACAGCTTCTTTTAGGCTTCAAAGCTGTGATGAAGAAAGGCCAGAAATTACCTCTTTCTTTGCATCTATAAAACAACTTATTGGGTTTTCTGCCAGTTTTGGCTACGCCGATCTAGTGCACTTACCTATGCCCAAGGACCTATACAGATGCCTCATCTGTCCTCAGAACTGATTACAGACATAAAGCCCTATAAAAAAATAAAATTGGAGCTGCACATTTAAAATACCTTAACTTCACACTTTCAAATAATTTTGATTATATCCTCTCATTAATAGTTGAAGGTTTAATATGGGTATTCAGCAGCGTAATAAACTGTTCATTGTGCCACTAAACCTAAATCCAGGCTCTCCTTTCTAACAGTGAACAAAATTCAGACACATATGCAAATCCAGAAAGTGCTGTTTCCTAGTACAAGCAATTAAATCTGCACAATGAGACAGTGCAGTTTTTTCCTGCATAAAAATCATCATGCCTTACAGATCGTTCAGAAGAGAAGAAAGACTTCCTTGGCAGGGATTTGTACTTAAATACCCTAAAAGGTATTAAGGTAGTCTATTGAATAAAATGTATTAACCATTAACATAATAAAATATGTTAAAATATTAAAGACTTTCTAGCTATTCCTCTGTGCTCCAGGAGGAAGGATAAGGGCACACTTAAGGGTGGACATCCTCATCCTTGGTGGACCTGAATGTTGCCTTTGCAAGGAATGCTAATAAAAGGATTGTGCTTCATACAGGTGGATCTTCTAGGTACTCAGTTGAAATTTTTCTTGTTTAATTTGGAGGTTATTCCTGTATTACTCTCAAAAACACTGATTCAGAATTGGATTAATCAAAATGATAAGTATCACTAAAATAGGAGTGTGCAAGCCCCCGGGAAATAATCTGTACTTTTGAGGAGCAAAAATATCTGTCTGTCTTGAGTTCCTTGATCATCTTCATGTTTCCCATATTGCAAAGATTTCTTATTACCGGAGGGTTGGGGTTTTTTCTTTGCCTGGAGCTTACTTTCTGTTCCAGTTGCAAATGTCATTTGAAGTAACAAATATTTCTTTGTTTTTCTTTTTGCTGTTGTTTTTTTCATCCCACACAGTGTGAAGGGAGCAGATGCTGGGAACGTGATCAGACTATTTGTACCAGACATTGGGATGTTCATTGCCAGCCTGACAATATGGCTCGTCTGCCGCAACATGCTTCAGAAGCCCGTGACCGAGGAGGCTGCACAGTGCAACATGCAGTTTGAAAATGAGGAAATGGTACCAAATGCATTTCTATCTCTATGGCTTCCAGTGAGCTTTGACATTCCTGTGTTCTGAAATGGTTTCATGACGGCTGACTATGTTAAGAAGTAAACTTTCTTTCAGGAAATTAAATGATTGGTTTTAAAGTGGAAAAATCTAAAGTTATTGTGTTGAGAAAACAAAGCAGAATATGAAAAGTGGTAGATATGCTACAGGATTTTTCAGATAATTTTGAGTTAAGAAACAATCATGACAGTCCATCACAAATTGTTCTTCACCAGAGCTGCTGGCTAAATCTGACAAGGATGTTCTGCCACATACAGTGCTCAGTTTCTTACATAGCATTCCTATTTCTGAATTTCTTATGCAAGGATAACAGCAGCATCTGAGTGATCATCCAAAATTAGTCTTAAAGAATGGAAGAGAGACTGTGCATTAAGTTCATGGAAGGAGTTATCTAAAGCTTTGTTCATACTGAGTAAAATTGAGAATGATTTGGGAGAGTTATTTAGCTGGAAGTGTTGATGTGTTTGCTGTGTCTTTAACTGGTGGAGAGAAGAGTAGGAGAGATACTGAATGCAGAAAAATCCACAGAAGAGGAAAACAATTTCATAATATAAAAAGCCACAGTAGGAATTCAGGCCAGGGTGCAGAAAAATTCTTAATCTTAACATGTTTTTTATCAGACTGTCTAGCATGGCTTGGGTCTCGTTTTCTGTCTTCTTTTACATATGGGTGGAATATTTTTTCTTTACTCTCAAAATACCATTTTTAGGGGAGACATTTTCAGCTTGCTCATTTCAAATAGAAATTGAACTTTGAAGTGAGGGAAATACTTAGGGGGATCAGTTGCCCATTTTGGTGCCACTATGTAGAGTAAAAAGAGGCCTCTCTGCATGTTGCCAGGTTCTCTGGATTGTGGCAGTGCCAGAAGCTGGTCAAGTTTCTAGCACATGAGAGATCAATATCAGAACTGTGCTTTATACTCAGTTACAGTTGGGATTCTTATGGGCTTTCCTGGCAGCTGAGAATTGCCTGAAGGTTGCAACTTTTTAACTGCACTTTGGAGGATATGTAGGGTTTGGTCTGATGTGCTTATGCAAAGCTTTGTGTCTCCTGGAACCTGGTTTTATCATCCTTCAATCTGCTTTATCGTTGAAGCTGTGCAAAATGGATTTTGCAGCAGGCTAGAACTTTGGGCTGTACCCAGAAAGGGAAAGAAGTGTGGCTTATTAGCATGGTTTGTGTTCAGCTCTCCTCTTAAATGAGTTTTATTTTACCAAAGTGAGCTCCAACAGACTTCCTTAGTGCTCTTGATCTTCGCAAAAGAAAGTATTCACAAGCACAAAACAGGAGTAATGTGATGGTAGATCAGAAAGATGGGCATAGTTTGGTTCCTCTGAAACCAGATGATGATGTTTAGATATTCCCTTTTTCTTTTGTTCAGAGGTGAGCCTGAGACTGCAGTCTGAGTCAAAGAGACCCAGTCTCAGTGTCCTGGGGAGGATGAGTGCTGGCTTCCAGGCAGGGTTCAATAGTCATTTCCTTCCAATGCAAGGAAAAAACTGAGCTAGAAAACATTAATTGCATAGCACAGAGTGTAGCTTTATATTGAGCTGGTTCTGGACTGATACCTCAGTGCCAAGGCACGAGGATTCCACAAGGGAAGAAGGAGGGAGAGAAGAAAACTCTGACTGCAGAGAAATATGAATACTGGGCAAATAGAGATATGTGTAAATATGTTTTTCTTCTTCACATCAAACCCCAGTGAATATTACTTATGTTCTTTAAACTGCATGTATTGCAGAATATTTAGTGAACATAGCAGCTGTGTTTAGATTTAATGGCACCCAAAGCTCTATCACAGGCGTTTTTTTAAAGAAGGGATATTTTCTGTTATGTGAGGGGATCCCAAATACTTTAAGGAATTCTTCCCTTCACAGCCAAAATGATGAATCTGCATCAGAGTAATCTGCTAACTTTTTAAAGATTCAATGAAATCGAGAATGGAAAATCAAATACCAATTAAACACATTTTTCCAAGCTTCAGTTTTCTCTTTCTAGGTGTCTGCACATAACATCCTGGAACCATTTCTGCTAGTTAGGAGGAGGAGGCAGAAGCAGCTGAATCTGCTAGGAATATGTATTTGGCAGGACTGACTGCAAGGAACCTAATGCATATGCAGATCAGGCCACTAGTGTCTGAAATTGGGAGAATGTTGGCATGGTCTAAAATGAGTCCAAACTGTGTAGGTTCCATGTAATTTTCAATTCTTTCTTGATAGAGTTCACTGGAAAAGGGAAGACTCAGTCAGTGGCCAGTTCTTTGAATTCTGCATGAGCTGGCTGAATGCCTGTGGTTCTGCATTGGTGCAGCTCATTACTGATGCTGTGACTCTGTTGAATTAGAAAACACAACCTGAGTTGCAGCAACAGCTGTCCTACAAAAAGACACTTCAGGAAAAATGCTGAACTTGGTACTGTACCTCCAAGGGAAATAGTCCTGGGTTTGTTAGTCCTGTGGCCACTTCTAGAACTGAAGAGCTGCTGCTGAGAGTTCCTGCCACCAGTCCTTAGAAACCTGTGGTAGGAGATTGTGTTAAGAATGCATCAGCTGGTTTAAACAGCCTTTAGAGAGGTAACTTTTCAGGTTGGTAGATGCCTAGCCATAGATGGTTTTATAAATCAAGAAATCAGCACTTACAAGCCAAAGCAGTGTCTTGCAGCTTTACCTTCTTGCGTTCAATTATTTACATTGAATGATTCCCAGATCTCTTTGCTTTGCGGGAGAGTGAAATACTATCAAAATAGGCTTACTTAGAAAAGAAAAGTTAATCTATTTGCCCCTTCCAACATTTCTGTATAGGAAAACTTGTTAAATAATTGGTTAATACTGCAAAAAAATGACCTTTTCAATGGTCTGTGTGAGCCCATCACATTTCAGTTGATATATGGGCACGGTGTAAAAATGCCTCCAGTTGAGCAGCAGGTTGTGTGCTGTATTTTGGCCTGGCAATAGCCTCGAGAAACCAGCCATGATGGATCAGATTTCTTGTGGGTTGAGATGCAATTCAAAAACAAGAAAAAGTATCAGAATCCAAATTAAGAACAACAAGGATTGGTTGAAAAATGGATGTCTTTCTCCATTACACTGCATCCAACTTTAAGGGAAACAGATCTCCATCAGAAAAGTTTATTCTACAGAGCAGAACTGGGGGAGGAGGCTCTAAGGCAGTGAGACTCTCAATTATTTGTAAGTAACACTATCCCAGGAATAAGCAGAGTGTGGTTTTAATTAACAGTGAGTCATGGAGTAGGAAGGTCTGCCAGATACCAGGCTGCAGTCCAACTCATTACCACCCCTAAATGGTTGCACACTTGGAGCAAACGTGTCTGCAGGCCTTTTTATTAGGGCTCAGAAAATTTAAAGCAGGTGAATTCAGCTGGAGACAGGCCCGGGTTGCAAATGCTGAAAAGCACAATGCCAGTCACAAGGTGTGAATGGTGGAAGAAAATAAGAAACAACAGTTAACTCCCAGCTGCAGCTGAAAGTATGACATTGTTGATTTGGAGCAGATGGTGGTTTATGTGCCAAAATGCAGATACAGTATATACAGTCTGATAGGTATTAGAAAGGAAGTAGCCTTTTCTTGAGACTGTGGATAAATTGCCTAATGTTTTAAAGTGACAGTGGCAGGAAGGAAAATCCTTCTGCAATTGCACAATTTAAACTTAAGAAGAAGTGTTGATCTTAGTTGAAAAAAAACATGTTGTAGTCTTCAATGCAACTTCCTCCTAAGGCACTTGCTGCCTTGCCCATGGGAGCTTGTTGCTCATACATGACGTCCTAGAAAGCAAGTAGGACCATTAGGTTCTTATTTTGTCTCATAATCTGAGGCAAGGTTGATCCCAAATCTTCCACCCATCCCCTTTTCTGCAGGAGTCGGAGATTTGTTTGGGAATCTCAAAAAGGAAAAAAGAAATTAGGAAATGGAGGATTTTTTTAAAAAACTAAACTGAAGCTGGAGAAGAATGTGAGGAGAGCTTGGCCTGAAGTCAAGATACTGGGCTGGAATCAGGAGGACTAGCACAGTTCTTGTTTTGGCCACAAACTTGGTTTGTGTCCTCAGGTCTGTTATTTCACCTGTCTCTCGGCTCCTGTGTCCCCTGGCACACAGAAGCAGTAAAATGTTTGGTTCCCCAGCTCTGTCCTTCTGAACAGTGACAGGCTGTTTGCCTTCCTCCGACACCAAGCTTGTAGTGCATTGAGAGCGCTTCTCTGGTCCAGGTCCCCAGCTGTACCTGCAGGACATTCCACAGAGGACAGAAAAGACAGGCTGGGAGAACTGGCCATGTCCCATGCCTTGTCCAGGGACCTCCTAGCATAGGAATCACCCATTTAGACCAGCATCTGTATCCTGAAAGCAGCCTGGTACCTGCTGGATAAGGACAACATCAAATAAGAGAATACCCTTTTGCAACGTGTGTTCTGATCTCTCCTAGTGTGAGAATTACTTAATCCTAAAACATGTGGTTTCAAATCCCTTCCAAAAAAAGTTGTTTATAATTATAGCTACCCTGAATAATCTTGTTAAACATATAATTACCCAGACTCTTTTAAAACCTCATTAATTTCTTGGCTTCAGTGGCGTCATGAAGCAAGGACTTCCACAATTTAATGTGTGCTGTTTGATTTTATTTTGAATTTAACACTCTTTAATTTTATGGAAAGTCCCTTGTATTACATGTTATAAATCAGAGTGAGATGGTATAAGGGAAATAAAATGTATTTATTATCCTCTATATTTGATGTTTTAAGGCTAAGCAATCTCTGGGTTGGTTTTTTTTGTGGTTTCTTTGTGGGTTTGTTTTTTTTTTTCGGTGGTTTTTTGTTTGTTTGTTTTTTGGGGTTTTTTTGTCATTTTAATTACTGCTTTTTTCTGAAAAAACTATCATTCTGCAATATTCTTTTGAGATACAGAGATTATAAGTTCCTCAACATTTCAAGCAAGATCTTATTGTTGATTTAAATAATAATATTATGACATTGATTATTAGGTTCAGAGATTTTAGGGTTGAGCAATTCTACCAGCATATCACCTACCTGCATGTCCTGCATAAGTGAACAGACCTGAGGAAGGTCTGATGTCCCAGTCTTTGCAGTTGCATTCTTGCCTTCAGTTGCAACCTGCCTTAAGCAGTTTACATTGGTGGCCATGACCCTGTCTACAGGACCATCCCATTTTTCTTGAAGCCTGTGATGAGTGTATATCTCCATAGATGATTTATTGCTTTGCGTTTGTATCTTCATATAATTGGATTTTACCAGTATCAAACATTCACCTGACTTGATTAACTTAATTGACATGGGATGCTTTGGCCCTGATTTCTCTAAACATCTTCTTCCCATATGCAACTCCTCTTTCAATATTTGCTTTTCTTCTGAGATAGAAAATTATTGCTGTTGTGGGAAATATTGTGGGAAAAGAACTTCTTAGAGAGGGCTGGAATGTTTTGGCTTCTTTGAGCATCCTTATGATGTCTCTATTGTTTCAAAATCTTTTTTTCTTCTTGTTGTCCATATTAAACACAGCACAAGCTCACTTTTTCTAATTGGTTATTAATGTTTCTTTGGTTGTGACCTCTGGAGAGCTGGTCAAACCCACTTGGTTTTTGTGTGCTTTGAACATGGTATAAATAGGATTTAAAACTTTTTTTTCCTGTGGTTTAAAAAGAGTAGATGATTCTCCCTTATCTCTTTGCTTGTGATGTTTGTAGTGGTGAAGTTCGCCAGACCTTACACAGCTGCCTCCCTCAGTAACAATTCTAATGCATCTCGTCTTAACAAGGGTCAAAAGTTTACAAGTTGCATTAGCTCCTTGGTTTGATGCACACGTCTTTGGATAAGTCTTAGCACAAACACGTAATTATCCTGCAGCAGACTGCAGCTGCATGATGTTACATAGTGCAGTGTGTTGTGTTACCAAAGGCTGCCAGCCTGCTGGGCAGGAAACTCCAGAGTGCACCTGTCCTGTTCTGGGGAGAAACACGACAGGATGCAACTCATCTTGTGGCAGCTCTTCACTGGGGCTACCACCAGTTCTCCCTTACAAATTTTGAGATACAGAGTTATTATCCAGGAGATTAAAATCCTGGAATACTACTGCCTTTGGAGGGCCGAAGTGATGAATAACGCAGTAGGAGAAGGATTCTCTTGGCTCGTGGAATTCAGTCTGCTCTTACTTCAGGCAGCTGTATCACACAATTCCCTCTGGAAGGTAGAAGGCACCCTCTTGAAAATGGCAATTTTCCTTTATCCCGCTGTTTCAGAAATGACCCTGTTCTGTAATTTTGCTTTTCTGGTGTTTAGAAAGCATCTGATTTATATTGCACATATACTCGTAGCTGCATTATAACCTTTTTAGTTCCTCTGTTCTTTTGCTTCAATACAATGTTTCCTTCTCTAGAATTAATTATCTCATAGTCTGGGAGAAAAAACCCATATCTTTCTTTAAAGGCTGCTCTGCAAGACAGAAGACAAGTGACTTTGGATCCTCTCGAAGATTAGACATCCCATTCTCATATTCTTCCCAGTAGTCTGAGGTTCTTCAGGGTGGTGCTGGAGAAGTGCCCATCACTTTGATTTGCAAATAACCACAGCATCATAGTTGGGCTATTTATTCTCCTTCTTAGCAAGATGCATACTGGTACAGTACATGTATTTCCTGGGCCAGGAATTACTCTATATGGATGCTGTACATACCTGCTCTAGCTCAGTTGACTGCATTGTGCCTTGTAGTCATAACCCAACTCTTCCTGTTTCCTTTTCACTAAAAAAGGTCTCAGGCCAAACTACTGAGCTCTGCCTATGAGTTCCTCTCTTTTGCATTTGGCTTCCATGCCTGACAACCTTCTGAAGTCAAGATGAGGAAACTGTATTTCAAATTGGCCCAGTGAGTTCTGTGCTGAAATCACTCAGTGTTTGCTCAGGTGTGATGAGTACTTTGGGAAGTGAAATAATCTCTGGTTCTCTCAGTACAATATCTATTGTATACAGGATTTAATGAGTTGCCTTCCTGTTATCTTCATCCAGAATTGTGCTTGTCTTTATTAATATATTTTTTATTTCCTTTCACTTGCTAAATGCTTCTGTCCCTATGTGCTTCCAATAAATAGCGGATCCTTTCTTTTTGTAATTAATTACTCCTTCCCACAGGAGACTTTACTGTGGAGGTGTATGTATAGAATTTGTTACTATAAAACACTGCAAACACACTGAAAGTTATTTCTGATCTACATCTATCTTTCTGTGTAGGCCTTTAACCCAAGCTTTAGCACACTTAAGATGTACCAGTGATAAAAATTTTCAGTAAAATCTACATGACTTAAAGTTAATTTTATTTTATTTTCAGGGTTTTATTTTCAGTGATTTGGCTGAGTAATATAAATTATTCAAATAAACTGCTTAAATTCCAAGGTGCATCTATCTCATTAATGTCACACCTTCCAAAATGGTCATTGCAGTCCCACATGTGATTAGTTCAGCTCATTTAGCAGGGTCTTCCCCTGAAGTCACACAGTTTCCTTCCTCTGTCCCAGCCTGCAGCCCACAGCCCCCTCTCCATGCCCACCCCCATGTGAGGGTAGCCTGGCGTTCCCCTCTGGTTTTCTGTAGACCCCATGAATGTCACACAAGATGACCTTAAACAAGATACTCTTGCTAAGCAGCCCCATTTCTGCAGGAATCAAGTTCAGTGACATGTGGGAGTTGTTTATATGGTGTTGTTTGAATCTGTTCTGTGGAAAAACAGGAAAAACAAGGACATCCGCTTCTCACATGCTGATGCTTTTAGAACAGGAGTGGAGTTCTATGCTTTCTTGCAAAATTGAAAATTCAATAAATGATTGGGTTAACATGGTTTGGTATTGACCACAGGTTAAAACTACGGTCATTTATATCACATTAAGGGCTTGCAGTTCCTTTGATGGTAAAAGAAGTAGCAGCTCAATTTATTTTCCAGCTTTTGTGCTCACAGCTGGGTCTGTCTAAGGAATATTGTGTTATTATGATTATTTTTCTATATGCACTTGTGTATGTGCTGCTTCTAAAAGCAGGTAAGTAATTAGTTCTTCTTACTGCTGCAACCATCTTATATTTAAAGAAAAATGTTGAAGTTTTTTTTTAAGGGGGGAAAGAGGGTTTTTAGAGCAAACTTAGTAGGAACTCAGTCATGTTATGATAGGTTGAATGCAGCAGTTAAGTGACTATGGAGGCAATTGAACTCAGTGTGAGAGGGGAGAGAGTCTATTTCTGTTGTTCTGCTGGCATCGTTGAATCAAGTAGCTTTTCTCAGATCATTCCTAAACCAAACTGCTTATTACAGGGGCCTTTTGAAATGGGCAGTCCAGAAACTTGGGCCTAGTGCCTTTAATAGACTTAGATGTCTAATTTATATCTGTGTTACTCTATTACAGGTATGGAATAAAAATCCCTGAATAGAGATAAAGTAATTCTAGGTGGTGATATCTTGAAAGAATCACTGTTTTACAGAGGCAGTGCCAGCAGGATGATGTGACTGTGAGTCCAGGGCACACAAACTCTGGGGCAGCATGAAGACAATCCAGCCCACTTGAGGGATCTGGTGTGGCTATCAGCAGCAGGGCTTAGAAGTCTGTGCTGAGGTCTGGAATGCTACAGCTAGAAAAGTGTAACATTCCTACTCTTCTCTGTTTCCTGGTATTGGCTGGGAGGAAATGTCAAAATACTGAAAAGAGGCTATTTTACAACATTTATGAGCTAAGTGGAAGGGAGAAGTACCTGAACCTCCACAGGAACTTACTCTTGTGAGCTTAGCAGTGCATGCTTGAGAGGTCCCAATAATTAATGCAATGTTTTCACAGGGATAGGAGTTATGAGACTTGCATCCCCTTAGCTGTAATAATTTTGGCTAATTAAATTTTGTTGCTGTCAGTATTTGAATATTTGAAGGGTTTCGTTTGTGTCCCCTCTAGAATTGAAAAGTCAATAAATGAGCAAATTTGTGTTTACAGACAATACTACTAAAAGTAGGTACAAAGCAAGGAGTGCTCTGAAGCAAAAATGGGGTTTAGGTTAGAGTTAAGGCTTCCTGTTAGTAAATACATCTCTGGGGCTAGAGGATATCTCTGTGCAGTAGTGTTTATACTGTACCAGATGAAACATTTAAAAGTTGGATGTTGAAAAAGCAGCCCCCAAAGTAGCTAATGGACATTCTGGCCCTGGCCACAATAGTAGCTGCCATAGCTGCCACAGGAGCTGTACTGTTTCCTTGCCTGTTCTCTATCTCAATTTGGCAGTTTAAAACAGTGTTGTACAATAAATACTCCAGGGACTTCCACATGATTGCTAAAAAACCTAAACTGCATTTAGTTTGTTTATAAAAAGTCCTGGGGCCCTGCTCTGCAGAGCAAGGGTCATGGAAACACATGTTTATGGCTTCACAAATGCTCTATACTCCTTGAATGGAGAAGTTTATTTGATTTAATCAGCATCCACAGGGATCCTGTAATTGCATAATAGGTAATTTATTATGGAAGTAAAAGTATTTTTCTAACTGTAGCCTATATAGCACGGGTTTGTAGCTTTAGACTAATCCACATAGTAAAAAAGAGCTTTGCAAAGCAGTCTGACTGGAGTAATGATGTTCTGTGATGAGTACATACTTGTATAGCTTTTTAATCATCAGAAAGTGTTAAAACAACAAGCACATTATCACCATGTTGAATGTGAAAACTGCTCACTGTTTGCCTGCCTTCTGCAATTTGGTGTGCTCAATGTGAGAGGAAAAAAAGCCAGCCCAGATGATCCAGTTGGAGGGTGGTGAATATGAGAGTAGGGAATTCCAAGTTTGTCTTTTTGACATACACTGGAACATGACCTTTCATCTACTTCAGCAAAGGAACATGGCTTTTCATCCTGGATACTGAATTAAAACCAGATATGTTTGTTTAAAAAAAAAAAAAGTAAAAATCAAACCTAGAGCTGTTTGTCATAGTCTTTGCTGATGTAACTATCAACTGTGTCATGAAACCAGGCAATTCTTGCACAGCCATATAATTGCTAATTCTGGCTGTCATGAAGAGCTGCAAACCAACATATATCTGTTCTGAAAAGGCTTCTGGGACTCCATATTATAGTTGTTGTTGATGATCCCATTTGCCAACTTGTCTTCAGCTGAGGAGAGCAGTTGAAGAACTCTTAACTCCCAACAGACTTTTGCAGTTTTAGAGGGAAAAATTGGGAAATCAGTTTGGTATTTCCTGACGTTCAGAATGCTGAAGTTTTCTTTCCAACATCTGATGACCTCAGTAACACCAGAAGAAGGTTGTTCTGCATTTCCTGTGAATATTTGTGACATCACAATTTTCCTGCTGAACTTGGAGTTCATATTTTCACATCTAAAGAGAAGCTAAAATCCAAGGAAGGTTAACTTCTTTGGAAACTCATCAACTTTGAAGCTTTTAGCTATGCTTAATGTGTGTAAGCCTCAGTCCATAGAAACTATGGACCATCGTCTCCTTCTCAGCATCAGTTATATCCTGGTCCAGTGAAATATCCTCTTCCCTTCTGCTTCTCCCTGGTTGTGCAGTGTCACACAAGTCAGTACTAGTTTATTAATGCTGAACTCTCAAGGCAAAATCTAGCCTAAAGGGTTTTTAGATCAATGAAGTAAGTTTAAATAGCCTGGTAAAGTTAAAAAATTATAATCCTAGTTTTGACATAAAATCCAAAGATCTGTTTTGAGGAGATCATGGTGTCACTTTGGGCATTTGGCACCTGAGGTTAGGAAGGCAGGTAGGGATGAGAGACAGAAAATTATGTCAAGTCCCACCTTTCACTTGCATGTTTTGTGTGGCTTTTTCACTTCTGTGTCCTCCTTTTTATTTTGTTGTTTGAAGGTATTGTGTGTTTTCCTCCAATTTAGACTTAAAAATATTTTGATTATTTTGATTTCCCCACAGGAACATTGTTTGCTTGTTTGGAGAATATTTTATTATTTTCTTTTGTGACTCTTCAGACTTTTATTTCCTGTTCCTGCCTATGTATAATTCATAGCAATCAGCAATTTTAAGCTGTAATAAATATATGAATCCTGTCTTCATGTTTAACATAGCATTCAAAGAGAGATAAATCCTGATGGCCTGCCATGGAGTAATTTATTTGGAATTGACTCCTATACACTTTTTAAATGGGTCTGTGTTTTAATGTATTGTCATCAGCCACCCAAAGGCAACAAGGGTTGCCTTTACATAGATCCATGTTCAGTAATTGTGCCATTTCGTAACCTTTAAATGTCCATCAGTCTCACTCAGCCTCTCTTTGGGATACAGTTTCACTGTTCACTGGTCATGTTAAGCTCAAGGCACAGAGCACTAGAACCATTCCAGGAGAAGCAGGATTGGACCCAAAAGGACTAGATATAGAGCACGTTAATCTAGTATTTGTGACACTAGCAAAAATGATCGTAACTTTTGCCCTTTGCTTAACTTTCTCACTGAAACAGCTCTGGTGGAAATCAGGGCAGGATGTATTGCTGTGCCTGTCAGCATTCTTTCTGAATATTTAATGTTTCCTCTCCTTGGGATAGGAGCTCAGATATGAGCAGCAGTGATGAACAGGCAGAATGTCTCTTGGTGCTGCTTAGCTTGAAATGTGATGACTGCATATTTGGGCTGCCATCACTCTATTATTTCGCACAAGGAGCTAATAATTTATATTTTGAGATCTGTATAGGTGAAAAGTGACTCTAAGAAAGTTGTTAAAATTCTACTATATCGCATGTAAAATATGTATTGCTAGTGAAATAGCTGAATAATTCCAAGAGAAATGTAGATTTCCCAGATCACCCCTGCTGTATTTCTTGCATATTTCATTGTGTGTAAAATAGAGACTCTTTAGAATAAGCAGGCTGTTTGGGGGTTTGTTTGTTGCTTGTTGGTTTTCCTGGGCATTCACAACAATGTTAATGCTCTGAAGTAAGAGGAGAAAGCTGGCAACAAACTTTGAGGTGGAATGGAGTGAAGGCATCTACAGGGAGTTTTGTTCTTTTGAGAATCCACATAATGTAATGGTCCAGAAGAATTTGGTTAAGTAGGCTGAGAGTTCATCTGCAGTCTTATCTGTCAGTTAGGAATGTTTTCTGCCAAAGCTCACCAATAAATATAAAACTGTTATTCTGATGAATAGTACCAATAATCTCTCTTTTTTACTTTCACACACAGTGATAGGGTTTGGTCAGAACAAGTGTTAGCTAATACAAGTCTAAACTAGTGGCAAAAATGTTATTCTGTATTACACCAAGTTCGAACATGGCTCAAAACTCTTACCTTTTTTTTTTTCCTAATATTTCCATTAATGACTAATTTTTCTATAAATTGTAACTTTGTGTGGGCCTCTTGCTAATCCTGCAGATTCTCACCGTGGGTTGATGATTTAGTCTGCATCACTCAATAGTTGTGTGTATGTCTTTTGGTCTCCAAGATACAATGGAGGCTTGATGATGGAGACCACTGCCAAATCCTAACAAACTGCTCAAGTATGTCAGGCCTTTCCACGTTTCCTTCTTTTCTTTTTTCTATTGTGTAGTTCTAAGTCACTGGTCTCATTACTCCTGCTAAATTGCTTTACGGCACTCAAGTTTTCACTACGTCTCTCTTGCTCACTTTTAAACTTTTTCTTTCAAAATAAGTTGATCTCTGCATTTCTCATTCTCTCCCCAAGCCTCTGCTTAGTGTATTTTTTCTCTCCCAAACTGCCCTTTAGTCACCAATGTGCATTCATTTTGGCCCTTGTTGCCGTGTTCCAGATCACTCCTACTTGCCCCATTCTGGGTTTTGCATTTGGAGGAAAGGTTGATGAAAAACAGGTTTTGAAAGTGAGTTCCATTGAGCAGTATCAACCAGGGATTGCACTTCTTAGAGCTTACAACTGAAGCCTTTGAGAGAAAGAGGACTTTAAAAGATATTAGATAGCAAGATGCTTATCTTTCTAAGAATGCTGAACTAATCCAACCAAATTTCATATGTAAATGAGCAAGCAGCCTGTTGTGCACATGTGGGATGTTAGCAGCCTTTCCCAGAGACCAACCACCCTTAATATCTTTTTATTTTGGGACAATTCTGAAGTGGGAGCCGTCAGTGTACATCTCTGGCTTTAGTACATCTTTCTTAGCTCTCACTACTTGGCACAGCCAAGGATTGTAAGGGGACTTCATTGTTAAATGTGCGTCGGTTTTAATTTCAAATTACTTTGCATCTCTGTGTGTGCGTGTGTTTTTGCATTCTGTTTTTCTTTCCTTTCTTCTCCTTTAGGCTGTAAGAGAAAAATTAGAGCCAGATGATGCTTTGATGTATGAAGAAGATCTGGACGATGACGACTGTGGAGAAGCAGAATTTGAGGAGACCATGAAATTAAAACTGCTGCGTAGAATTGCCTTCCTAGCATCCAAACTGAGGGAATTTATTGGCAATATGATAATCACCACTGGAAAAGTTGTTGTTACAATTTTACTTGGTTCAGCAGGTTGGTCTATTTGAAAAATTTCCTCAGGAGCCCATTAGATTATGCGTTTAACAAATGAGTTTTCAGCACTTTGGCACCTGCGGGAGTAACAATGGAAATTTTTAAGGGAAAAGAAATTGCTGCTGATTTCATTAAATTAACTCTTTGGCAGGTATTGGAATATGCTGAGTTGCTTAATTTTTTTGTACTGATACACCGTGGCCGTGTCATTCAGTTTATGATTTTCACAGTTGCTTTTATAACCAAATGGTGAATGGGAGACATATTATAAATGACTGTATATATAGTGTGTGGGTGTATATATTTATGCACACACGTATGTATTTATATTAAAGTGAATTCATAGACTTGGTTCCATCACTTCTAAGTGTAAAAAGGGACTGTATTCACATAGCCTTTAAAAAAATGTTGTTTGACCATGTAGTGTGTAAAAAGAGTGATAAGCAGGCTTCCTGTTGTTTTTTTTTATTTTGTTGGTAAGAGTAGCTGTTTTGATGTTATAGAGCTACCTTTTTATAAGACATTTGATTTAATACATACCACATAATCAGTTACAGCCAGAACAGAAATGTACATAATGGCTACATGGTAACTACTGAATTCAGAAATAGATCATAGAATTGTAGATTAGCATTTATCTGCCAAGTCACGTGTTTGAATGGAGTGCTACATATAAACATTGCAACTTAACATATAAGTTATCAGTATATGAAGTATAAAACAACAGTAAAAAACAAAGTTTGATACCGAATGATCAGAATTAGAGGTGTGGCCATTATAGTAAGGCAGGTTCTTTCTTTAAGGCAAGATTGCTAAAGAGCCTTACATGTAGCCAAATGGAAAGTAATAAATCTAAAAAGAGAAAAAATATGTGGCCCACCATAGGGCCTGCCACCAGGGAAGAGAGATGTCATTTAAAAAACCCAAAGAAACAAAACCAAAAAGCCTGATGCCACCCTATGTAGGTCAGGGGGAAGCAGAAGGCTTGTGCAGCAGTGGCGGGGGGCAGTTTCTTCTGAATGGTGATGGGCAGCTTGCCTGTGGAGCTCCAACACAAGCCAAGAAGTGGGAGGTGTTCAGAGTAGAGTTACAAAAAGTACTTGAGGTCTGAGAAGCCTGTACCCCAGAGAGAGACCTTGAGCTTTGTAAGTTAAATACTTCCTTACTTACCATGCCAAAAAGATGAAGAGTGACTTGACTGCAGCCTGAAAGAACTGACAAAGGTACAAAGTGCTTCCATTTTTTTAATCTCATCTAGGAGAATTGATAATATGAGCCAACAGTTAAGTGGCAAACCTAGGCACTTTCAGACAAGAAATAAATTTTGTATTTTTCACAGCCAGAGTAACTGGCCATATTAAATAACTTATTTTAGGATAGCATGGATTCTCATTCTCCAAAAGTGTTTGAATAGAGACAAAGTGTCTCTTTGTAAGAAGAAAGGAAGTAGCTATGGGCTTGTGGCAGAAATTGCTGGGTGAAGTTTTACAGCACCACAGGTGAAAGCTTGAAATAGGGTGTGAAAAATGTGATGGTGAAGCTCAGGCAAATGATTGTGTATGTGAGTCCTTGCAGTGCCTGGACTCAGCTGAGAGAGGGACCAACCCTGAGGGACCAAAAGAAATTTCAAGCCAGCACCTGACAAGCTATGGGCCACAGGAGTCTGCAGGTCTGTCCTGAGAAAGGTGGCTCCTTGACATGTACGAGTTAAAAAGCTTAAAAATAAATTTAGGCAGGGACTCCTGATAGCTCTGGCACTGTTGTTTCAGAGAATCCACTGGGCTGCTGTGCTGGCTGCAAGCTCTTATGTAATTTTCTCCCAGTTGCCACTCTTAGACATGAGCGTCTTTCCTGCTTTCTAACTTCTGCAGGCTACCAGCAGAGCATTGAGTCCCCTTCACCAGCTGGACATTTTCTCAAGTGGCATACTCGGCTACATATGAAAAAGCAAAACCAATATACATGTGTGACAGTAGAGTCTTTGTCATAAGTAAATTATGCGTTTCTAGGAGTTAACATTTCTAAAAAATAAACATTTACTGGTTATTCTGTAGATTATATGCAAATCTCTTAATTTTGATAAATGAATCAGGGTCTGTTTTGTTTTAATATGTCAAGGTGTTTCACTATCTGTATGAGAAGGCTTTTCACTGTTCATCCATCATGCCACTTTAGCACCTTATACTCAAAATTCATATACCAGTGGTCTCAGGCAGTATTAGCTGCCCTTGCATCCACTCTCTGTTTTTCTCCATTTTCTGTGAAACATCTTTACATAGAGAAAATTCCATCTCAGAGGAAAATTTGGAGAATGTTGTGTTCTAAGTGCTGAGATATGGCATAAGTGAATCGAGCAAAGAGAAAAAAAAAGATCCTTCTCTTCTAGTCTCAAAGTTAATAGGGATCTTTAGAGCTAATTGTAGTAACTAGTAGAAAACTATTTGGATTGAATTTGTTAATACACATCTTGTCAAACTTAGGGTTTAACAAACGTTGATATTTCCCACACTTCTCCAACACTCCATGTTTTTATTTTTACAGGTATGATGGTGCCATCTTTGACCTCAGCTGTGTATTTCTTTGTGTTTTTGGGCCTGTGCACATGGTGGTCCTGTTGCCAAGCATTTGATCCGCTGATATTCAGCTGTCTGTGTGTATTAATGGCTATATTCAGTGCTGGACACTTGATTGGACTTTATCTGTACCAGCTACAGTTCTTTCAGGAGGTTATTCCACCAGATGATTTCTATGCCAGGTGAGAGAAATTCCTTTCCAATTTAATTGTGGGCATGTGAGCACAGTGTGCTGCTATCACATGTTGATGCAAATGATCTTCCACAGAATTCTTTGACAAATTTTGCACTCAACTTTGTGTTCAGTAGTGAAAGAGTCAAATCATTTCACACGGAATGGTTTTGAATGACAGAGTGGTGAAAGTACAGACTGGGTAATTGCAGACAGAGAGCTGGAGTGGGTTAGGAGAGGAGAGTGATTTTTGGTATTGCTCCCAGTGCTCCTCAGATGTGAGTGTGAGTGATTTGGCTAATGCATGGAGTAAAGGAAATAGATGGCAACATTGATACAAGGGCAAGTGTACAAATGCATGCTTGGTTTTTCGTAGACAAAAATAAATTCTCTGATTTCTAATATCACAGTGTCTTAACTGGAGCAAAATGCTCTTGTGGTGCCATTCTTGTGTGCAGAGTCTGGGGCTGCTGGGGTCTTTGATGTACTGTGCATCTTATTTGGTTGATATAGAAATTCTCTCTGGTCACATACAAATCACACAGAACATGCTGATCTCCATATCAACAGCTACTTAAGGAAAAAAGCAACATTTCTAGTTCCTTCTGCAGTAAATATTGATTTGCTGTGATTTCACCGACCCTTTCATTTTCTACATACTGTAATCTAAAATAAGAAGTAAATGATGTGTTTTGCTCCTTACTATTTTTTTCTGCTGGGTTATGATGGCAAGTTGGTTTACATGGTATGTATTTTTAATGCTGTAGTAATCCTTACATTAAAATAAATGTGAGAATTAACTTTATTTCTAGTAAATGTTCTTTTTAACTATTATAAGCTGAAGGTGAAAGGAAATTAGAGGTACTGTGGAGAATCAATTAATCATTTATCTCTCAATGCACTATTAAAGGCAGTAAAATCGAGCTACAGTAGCTGTTACATTAGTATTTATTTGGACATTTTATTTAATACAGGTTAATAGATGTGTGTTTTGTGATGTTGGAATTGGTGAGTTGTGGAGTCTGATTGGAAGGGCATAACATTACCTGAAAAATCAGAAAAACCTGCTCAGTTTAGGTTCTTTTGTGCCACCTAGAGGTCGAGGTAGGAGAATGAATGATTTCTGATGCCAAGATGAAATGCTCTCAACTTCCCTAAACCTTTTATATTACATCCTCCATCTATTAAGAAAATAAAAAGATAATGGCTTCAAAATTCTCAACCATTTGGCTTTGAGGATATCTACTCACAGTTTTTAGCAACAGACATTTTTAGCAACAGCAATAACATTTTCTCAAGGAGAAGAAATACGTGCTTCATACAATTTAGCTACAATATGTGAAACGTTCTTCATGTGCATAATTTGTGAAGTCCTTTTTTTTCTTACTGTTTTTTCTATTAATTTTACATTAATTTTCAAAAATTTGTTTCAATTAATTTAGTCTCAAGATATTTGTCTGCGACTAGTGATATCTTTTATTGTAAATAATGTGATTCTTTGTTTTATGACAAAATTTTGTTAAGTAGGAATATGGCACTTTAACTTAATCATTAATTTCTGAAATGAAAATGTCAAGCTGCAGGAAAGTTGCCTCTACCTTGGTGTAGAAAAGAAAAGCACTTTCAGAGTTTGGGTTAAAAGAAGTCCCAGCACTGGACTTCAGAGTATGTACTGACATTTTTGTAACCAAAAAAAATGATACCATCATGGAGACTTTCTCTTGAATTGTTGAGAACTCTGCCTTTTACACATGCAATCATGTGAGGGACTAATGTTCCAAATTGTGTGGGAAATTATGTTTGAGCATACACAACAAGGGATACACAAAGTACACAATGGCAGCAGAAGAAGCAGTATTCCTTGTTTCATTATTTTCAGGTCTTTTTGTTGTGGATCTACTTTGATCTGCTTTCAGGGAGATGTCTTTGAAGAGCATCGAGGTGTTATCAGAGCTTGGAAGTGAAAATCTTAGTGTGAGACAAGGCCACTGAAGATTTTTAATGATCAGGTTGAGCTGATATGTAAGCAGTGGCTAGAGGAGGAAAAATAAGAGACGTGTATTGGAATGCTGCAGAAAAAAATATTTCAGCATTTTTCATCCTAGAAGAAAATCAATACCTTGCTATTTTATGTACAATCTTGGTTTGAAGATGCGCTAAATATGCAGAGTTCCCATTAATACTAGTACATGGCTTTCATGGGCAAATTATAGGCCAAGAAAAGAATTTGATTCCCCAAATTCTTGCTACAAGAAGGACATTGAGGTGCTGGAGCATGCCCAGAGAAAGGCAACAAAGCTGGTTAAAAGTCCAGAGCTGAAATCTTGTGAGGAGTATCTGAGGGAACTCAGACTGTTCTGGAGAGGACGCAGGGAGAAGCCTGGAGAAGAGCAGGCTCGGAGGTGACTTTGGAGCTCTCTAAAAGCAGGTTGTAGCCAGGTGGGGTTGGTCTCTTCTCCTGAGTAACAAGCATCAGGACAAGAGGAAATGACCTCAAGAGGCACCAGGGGAGGTTTAGACTGGATATTAGGAAAACTTTCTGCACCAGAGGAATTGTCTGTCATTGGAAGAGTCAGCTCAGGAAATGAGTTGAGTCACCATCCCTGGAGATACTTAGATCTGTAAACATGGCACTTAGGGACATGGTTTAGTGATGGATTTGGCAGTGTTGGTTTAATGACTGGACTCAGTGATAATAGAGGTCTTTTCCAACCTAAATTATTTTGTGATTTCTTACAAAAGAAGGATTTTTATTTCTCTGTAAAGTTTTGAGGGCCCAATCCCCAGAATAAGCTCTCCTGAATTTCAAGGGCAGATATGAAAACTGCTCCTGCTGGGCTGCTGGTGGCATTTTTTCTCTTGGCAGAATGTAAGTCTGATGTTTTAAAAAGCTCCTTTCTGGTTTTGAGCTCTCAAGTTTACAAGAAATGTACAAGTGGTTTCTCTGATCAATAAAAAATGTGTTTTCTCTGAATGCCTTCAGCTTGTCAGAATATTGATTAATTTCAGACTAAATAAAGTTAAACTACACCCAAACAAACCAGAAAATTCTGGAGTTAACAGTATTATTCAGCTAAGATTTGCACCATATTTGAGCTGCTCCTTCCTTTTAAGAACGCTTCTACTCAAAATTCATCACTTGTGATTGTAAGAAGTGAGTGAAAAATGTTGCTAAGGAAAAGCAGTTTTCCTGGGGGGGATAACCTGACATCTGGTGAATTTACATGTTTTGCCCTGAAACCTTATGGGATTGTGCAAACCAAGAACTTTCCCCCTAAAAATAGGGTATTGTAGTAATATATCCCAAAGTACTTGCTGGAGTGATGTTACTGAACATGCAGGTATTGATATCATATAAAGTTTCACTTCTGCTGCTGTGGCTGTGGATCTGTGATGTGCAGGTAGAAGTGGCACAAACACAAACACGCTGCAATGCCATGGAGTCAGCACTGGGATCTGCAGATTGAAAAATGTACAATATACCAAAAAGTCTGAATATAGCTGCCAGGTATGCCAGGGGTAGGCATGCTGCCAGCAAATCAATATTGCAAATGGATGCAATATTGCAAATATTACAAATATTGCATATTTGCAAATATGCAAAAAAAACAACAAGAAGTATTAATTTAAAGCAAAATTCAGAAAGTATCATGCTTCTACCATAAAATTCATTTCACCCAAGTTAGTAAAAACAAATCAATGAGCTAAAATGACTTTGGAAATTAGGTACATGGTGTCACAGCCTGAAAAAATACACAGTAATATGTTCACCATTTTTCGGATTGCTGCCTTCCTTCTTCCTGATATTGTTTATTTTGGCAAAAGAATGTAATTGGGGAAATGATAAGGCCTTGCCAACATGAAGAAATAGGATCAGTGCAGTGGTATGAGGTTTGTCCTGAGTTATTCCTGTCCAAAACTGTGCTTATAAGCATATTAATTTAAAGATTTCAGCAGTCCAATGTAAATTAAAAGCTGTGTGCTTTCCTATGGTTTAAGTCTGTCTTGCATGGAGTTTTCAGGCAAGTAATGTTCAAAATAGTTTAAACACAACTGGCTTCATCTACAGAAGGCATCTCCGTTACAAAATCAAGCAAAACCAGAAGTCCAGGTAGTGTCATCCACTTCACAGTGGTACCTTATTTCACACCTTCTTAAGTGGGTGGGAATTGCTGATTGCTTTCCTGCAATACGAGTTGGGAAGTCTAGTCTAAGGAGTTTTGTTCAAGAGAAAATTTTCATCTGAAAGATGTCTATAAATCTGTTTAAACAGGACTTTTAAAATAGATTTTACAGTAACTAGTAATAAGCCTGCTTAAATTACTCCTTTACTTTTGGAGAAAAGATATCTGCTGCAGATAGTAGATTTAGGATATTCAGGCTGTTTTCAGATTAGTCTGAGAAGAGTCCAGTCCAAAATCCTTCGTTTGGACTTCCCTGGAAGATATGATACAGATTTGGATTTTGTAGCCCAGATACTCTTTAACCAGGGTTATAAATGCTTAAGCACTGTCCCAAAAATGTTCCTGGAGTTGTCAGATCAGGTTTGGACATCCAGCTGTAATATTTTTTCCTAAATTAGATGCTAAACTTGTGAATAAGATCCCATTAGGAGAGCAGATATTGTCAAAATAGCGAGATGTAGCTGATTGATTACCTCAGCAGGGCAAGGCACTGATCTCCTGCTTTTGTAGCTCCTGCTTTTGTAGCTCTACTGGAGCCAAGAGCTGCAGCAGGTTTCACCTGAGCTGCAGCCAGTGCTAATCTTTGCTACAGACTGTCTTTGGTACCTGTCTCAAAGGTGACTCACCTCTGAGAGGCAGAATTTTCTTAATCTTGTAGGAAACTGAGGTTTTTGGGATTGCCTTGACTGGTCATAAGCCAGTGCCTGAAAAGGTGGAGTATTTGAAGCTCATTTATGTATCCTAGACTGAGCTGCCCTTTGGCTGCAGTAGCTTTATGCCTGGTATTTTTAGGTGCTTCTCACCATGGCACTGCAGCACCACTTCCAGGGCAGAGGCCAGACCTTTGGATACTTGCCTTGTAAAGACACTGCACTGCACTTGTTTGTTTCCATCCTCCTCTATCACCAGAAGCACACTTTGCAGTTGCAGAGCATGCTCCAAAACAGGCCAGCCACCATGGTTGGTTACCATGACCAGATTTGGTTAGAGAGCCACAATTTCTCTCAGAGGAAGAGACATTAGGTATTTGACCTAATTCTTAAAGAAATTTTCAGCTGAGCTTCATAGTAGCTCTATAAAGTACCACATTGTAGGTGATTTAATTTTACTTAGAATGTTTTAGCCTAGAGGCTTTCTCAGAACTTCAGCTTCTTTATATTTGTAAAAAAATATTTTGCAAAGGAAGTGAACGATTCTGTTAACAGATGAGAAATGCAAGTTCACTCTCCTGCTGACAAAAGACAATAATCATCCTTGCTATTATAATCTCTTTCTAAACTATGAGGTGGCCTTATTTGGGTTCCCTTTATCTTGAAAGGTTGAATGAGGAAGAAGTGAGAGGAAACAGAAGACTTTGCATGGAGAGCAGTCCTTCCCAGTTCCATTCCCATGGTATAGCTGTCAGCACTCACCATGACCACCTCAAGTGCCAAATCTAGCCTTGGAATAAGCAGGCACAACATAAACCATGTTACTGTCCTTGCATCCACCCCAGGTGATTTACACCCCTCTGTCTTCCACTGGACTTGAAAGGGGTGTAAATTGAGACATGTGCTAAGACCTTTTAAAAACAAGGCTCTTCTGCTTGTGGGACAGACAAACTGGTTTCCCAGCTATGTTCTGCTACAGTGGTGAGCCTGCCACTGGTGAGATCCCTGGCAGCCTGGTGTGGTTGGCCCTGATCACAGCAGGTTCCCATTAGTGGGAAGAGAGGAGCCTTAGCTGTCTCAACAACCACACTGCATCTGAAAATTGAGGGTAAGCTGCAAACATAAAAATCAGTCGTCGTCATGTGACATAATGTTGTCTGCCTCTTCCTTGATGTCTCCTGCATGCAGATAATTGTGTGTTACACAGAGGCACCTCTTCCTTGAATGCATTGAACTACTGAGGTAAGAGGGACAGAGGGAAGTGATGAAGATTTTAACACTGCTGATATGCTGAGATAAACTTGCCTGCTGATTCTGATTCGATTGAATTGGGCATGCAGCTGGTCTGATGACATAGCTGTCCCACTTTTGCACACTCTCAGGTAGCTGACTCCTCTGGGATCAGCACACCTCCCTGCTAGCAGCAGCTCTGCTCGAGGGCAGGGAGAGACAGATCACTCCACTCCCCCATGGGCTTGCAAGTGCCCGATCCCAACACTGACACTGGAACAGGCTCCCTGCCCAGCACAGCCTGCCCTGTGTGGACATGCAAAGGGTGAATGCAGAGAAGCAACCCCTTAATTTTCTCCTCATATTTTCTGAAAAACACAGATCTGCATTCTGTGATCATTGATAGAAAAGAGACAAACCACCTATCCTGCTACCAGAATTGTATTCCTATTATTCTGTGGTATTAGGAGATGTGGATTGTAATTAGCAAACTTCCAGATTTACAAACTTGTTTTCTTGTGGTCTGCTCAAGAACAATTATCTTTATACTCTGGCATCATCAGAAATTGTGATGAAGAATAAACTCAGTGTTTTCAGCTCAGTGTATCAGCATTGACAAATGAATCATCCCACATTCCTTGGAGGTAAAAAAGGCAGTCCTGAGTAACCTTGGTCAAGCACACACTAGGGAGTTAGTCCTTGTCCATGCAGGGGCAGTATACACCTGTTCCTCTAAACATTAACAGAGTGGAAGAGATTAATTTCTTGTTTATGTTCATTTAGCTGAAGTTTGGAACTTGCTGATAAAAGCTGAGCCAAACATGTTCAATTTATAACCAATTTAAAATAATCTGTTATACCCCTCTCATTTTGAAACTGGGCAATTTCCAAACATTTCCCAGGCATTACTGTTCATTATCCCATTATCTTCTTTCCCATATCCTGCTATTTTACTTTCTTTTTATGTCAGAAGCCAAATGGGAATCATAGCTTTTATTTCTGCCTTAGTGGACTCGCTGCTAAAAGGGAGTATTTTCTTTGCTCATACTTTCTAGTGCAGAATCTCTTGATGAAGGTATCCATCACTCCTGTGGTTTTTTTTCAATCTGTTTCACTGCCAAATGAGTAAGTGGAAAATCTTTATCCTCTGCATGCTTCACTGAACCTAGCAGACTGTCCCAATGTGACTGAAAAGTATCATCACTCCTTTTTCAGAGGTGGAAAAATTCCCTAACAGAAAGTTAGATGAATCGCATAACCCTCCCAAGATAGCCAGAACTTGGAATAAAGCACAAAGATTTTGGCTGCAGTCTGAGCCCTAGATCACAGACCAAGTTACCTCAAAATTAAAATAATAGAAGCTACACTTCAAAACAATTTCTGTTCTGCACATGTTACTCTAAGAGGTAGCAGTAAAGCTCTTAGGCAGCTGCATGGTTACTGGTTGTACCAGGTCACTTCATGTTCTGGTCAGCACCACCCCACTGAACGCTAGTGCTCACTGGGGTTACCTGAGAACTGTCTCCTCCTCCTAACTGACTTCTGCTGAAGTCTTACCTGCGTTCTTCTGTTCTTCTCCCAGCACCTGAGCTTAGGACAACAAGGCTCTCCATGGTCTGCACTACTGATTGAGTTTTGGGAGCAGACTGTCCCCTGCTATGCCTTTGAGAGACTTTCTAAGGTGGCGCTGTTGGCTCCTTCCCTTTCAGCATCTCAGCCAACTCACTGTGAAAAACCAATTGCCTCAGTTACGGATTTACACAGAAAGCCATTGTTAACCTATGCCATATTTGAGCTGTGCCTTCCCTTCTGTGCTTGAGTGTCCAAGTTCACCCTCTCACAGGGGGGGAAGTCTTTCTGTCCATGGATGTTTCTGAACATGCTTTTGGCCTTCCCATGCTTTCCACATGACTCCTAAGAAGACCGGACCTGTTTTCTCATTATTTTCATTTCTGAGTAGAAAGTCCAACTGAACATTAAATATTTTGAATTTGTTCCATGCAGCTTGGTTGTTGTCCATACTCAGGTGGTACTGTTCAGTATCAGCTGCTTTTCATGTCCCTTTATGGTCACAGGGAATATCTGTGTGCATGAGGAAGATGAGAAACTGGCAAATCACTGGTGCCAACCAGCATTCTTTGTTGGGGTGACTCTTCTCTCTCCATCCTGTGGTCCCAGCAAGGCTGCCTGACTCCTGCAACCTCCATCTTCCCTGAGTAACCTCTGCTTTGTAGCTGAAGCTATTTGGAAAAAAAAAAAAAACAACACAAAAACACAAAACTGTGCTGCATTTAAAATAGTTTTATTTTAGTGACAGAACAAACAACTATTTGCCTTTATTTTATTTGAGAACAAACTCTATTTGCCTAACCTAGCCATGAGCCAGGCTGCTGCTGTCAAAGCAGTGACAGTGCTGGCCCTGGTGAGGAATAATCATGTTGATGGAGTCACTCTAGCTAAGTTATCAGGCAGGAGTCCTAAAGCAATTTCTTCTGCACTTTTATCCCCATTTCACCACCTTCTTGCTGTCCTGTCTGGCAGCCCTCCCTGTGCCAGGTGCTCAGATGTCTGATTGGAATGAAAAGATACTGGAATCGCTGCTTCAGTACATTTCTTCATCAGGTAACAGCCTCTGGAAGTCCCAGCAGAGGCCCCAAAGCCTACAGCAACATGCTGCTTTTCTAGCTCGCTGATGTGCTGAAAGAAACAACATCAATATTGATGCTCATAGAAACTCAGAGCAAAGTTGAGCTGTGTCATGGGTAATTAAAAGATTTAGGGATTCAAAGAAGAATCCCATTGATAGGATAAATCTTCTTCATTTAAGGCTTTTGAAGATGGGTTCTGTCTCAGTAAACAAGGGATTAATACACCCATATATATTTTTAGTTATAACAGTGGGGAATTATTGCTTCTAAAGCAATGAAAGCTTTTGTAATAGAAAGACAAAGCTAAATTATTGGAGGACATGTGACAGAGCTCACAAGTCTTTATGTTCAGACATAAATTCCCCTCAGGGAAGCTGTTTTATTTAAGATATGTGAAGTATTTTTAAAGGATGCCCATTTCTTAATGGCTTCCAATCAGGTAGTCTCAGAAAAAAATTGATTATTTGGTTACTTCAAAACAAACAACAGTTTATTGTTAATGAACTTGAAAACAAAGTGATTCTATTGTAGCTGCTCATATGGTCATTTTTTCCTCCTTGAATTAAGATTTGTGTTGCATTTACAGTTTTTGCAAGCTTTTATGTAATTCACCACCCTTAAAGATATAATTTCTCCTCTACAACTTCCTGATTAATGGCTGGTAATTTCTCTTTGTCCTCATTATATGGATGATATTAGCATACAAGTTTTAAATATTAGCACACAACTTTTAAACTACTCACTTTTTCATGAGGTTTCTCATGCAGTAGATGTGCATTTGAAATTGGTTTTCCTTTAAAAGAAAAGTCACTGATGTTCAGAAGAGGGTGGGAGATACACAAGGGCTGGTTTTGTCATTGCCAGAAAAGCTTTGATCCAATAGAAGCTATGGAAACCAAAACTTGGTAGGAAAAAAAAGGACATAAGACATCTGCTAAAGAGCTATAGAAATGTGATGACATTAAAACAAAAGTTAGAATGATCTACTTACCTACCAAGTCTACATTCACTATGTGTATGCCTGTAATATAGCGTTGGGATAGCAACATGCTGAAGAAAAACAATTTCAGTCTTAGTCTACATTTAAAGATATTTAAAAAAAAAATTGAAGTGTTAAGCTAAATTTATCATAATACTTCTCAACCCAAACAGTCAAATATGTTTATGATCATTAATATGGCACAGTTCCACCTAGCCAATTCTGAATTATCCAAGTCTGAACCAAGGCAGAGTCTAGGGCTTTTTAGTGCTAAAAATACTTGCAATGCTTTTTAAAGTTTGTATCACTCCAAGATGAATGCGTTTAATAACTTTAGTGCAGCTGTGAACTGAGGTTTGTGGCTGCAGTATCTCCCTACACAGTTGTCCCACTGAGCTGAAGAGAAGACATGAAGGATCAACTCCTCTGGAATCTTATAATGTGATTTGGAAAGACAAATGCCAATTTTTCCATTCATTCTTTTTTTTTTTCCTTTGAAAAGCCACGTGAAACCAAATGCCTTCTGCTGTCTTTAACCCTAATTCTTTGGGATGCCTAATGCATTTCAGCCAACTTTTCCACCTCTTTCCTCCCAGTGTTCTGCTGTTTCTGTGGTGGAGTCAGTTCAGCGTACCCTGGAGCACTAGCCCCAGTATGGTCTGAATTCCCAGCCAATAGCCTGGGGAGTAATGACCTTCTGGAAGGCAGGGATGGGTCTGAAGGTACCACAGGACTGGCTGAGTTCTTTGCAACAGCATGTGTTGCTTTGGGCACATAGCCCAAAGAGGGGGAGTGGGGTGGCTCATAGCATTCCCTTGGAAGAGACATTATGGATATAAGTTTATGGATATTAACTTCTGTGTAGCTCTCTTATCCAAGTATGGAAAACCCAACAGGATGGCTTGTGTATGAAAAGGAGACTCCTGATTTTTAGGAGGATTAAGTAGGAATTATGTTTTCTCTATGCTAAGTTATTTTCCAGTTCCTTCCACTTCTTTCTCTCTCTTACCCACAGAACATTTTCAAGCCTGACAACAGTATGCACCTCTTTTAAGACAGTGTTTGAAAAAAAGTTCACTCTTCAAGCAGTGTTCAGAGTTTGGGACAAAGCCCTTTCAGTATTTCAAATACTCTTCTTCATGAAACTCAGTATTCAGGGCTTGGACTGTGAAACATGAAGTTTTGACTTTTCTCCCTGTATTTCAGTCCTTTTTGGCTCAGAAAAATAATATTTCTATCACAACCACCACCACCTTCTCCAAATATACTATTTTTTGTCCCATTTCTATGGAATTTGTTGTTCTCTTTCCTCTCATATTCTCCTGTCCCTTATTCTCCTCTTCTTTGTTTACTGCACTCATCCCATTTCTTCTCTCATTTGGTCACTTTTAGCATCTCGATTTAGGGCTCAGCTATTCAAATGTCAGTCTCAATATTTCTTTCTCCTACCCCAGACTTGGAGGCACCACTCTCATCTCCTTTTGTGTAAAGAGAGGGAAATAAATATGCAATAGAAGATACCTAGATGAAATAAAGATTCAGACAGTTCATAAAATCCAGCACAAATTTGGAAGATCTAAAAAGGTGGATTGCCCAAATCCAACCTAGCACACTAAAATGATCTGGTGCCATTGCTGGGAATAACCATGCAACAGGTACTGGCCACAGGAAAAAAAGCATCCTGTAATATTAAATGCTAAATCAGAAAATGCAGCTCCTAGAGTGGTTTGATGCAGACATTTTCTTCAAGCTGTAAGCTTCATGCAGACTTTGAGACAATATAGAAAAACTACCCCCTGCTCTGTTGTGTAGTGAAAAGTACTATGTAAAGGAGTACACAGAGTTTTAGGAAGATGCACCAACTGTAAATCTCATCTAGACGAAACTTACAGAAGGTAAAGCTCATAGAAAAGAGTAAGAGACAGAAGAAGATTTTCTATCATCTGAAGTCAAGATTGGATGCCATTCTAGACGATAAACTTATATTCAACCACAAGATCATTGCTCAATAGAAGAATTATTGGGTGTCCTACATTGTGCAGGAAGTCAGAATTATTACTTCCTTTCCTGGCCTTGAAAGTTACAAGGTAAATACTTGCCTGACGTCAACTCCTGAAACGTGAGCACATCCGGGATCTAAAATTACAAATACGTTTTTTACAAANAAAAAAAAAAAAAAGAAATTGAATGAAAAATTCACAGACCTAACAGATATGTAATGACTGCTTTGATAAATCTGTGTATGAAACATATTTTTATTTACATGGCTATTTTTGTTCATATTTAGTGCTATGAGTAATATGCCAATTCTTATAATATATTAATGTAGTAATTAAGTAATGCTTGCAATAAAAGTTTCAGCAATGTAGAGTTTTAGCAACTTCGGCAGCTCCTGAGGTGAAATATTTGTGAGTGCAACAGGAATTTGTTTTTCTGTTTCCAAGTGAAATTAAATTTCCTCTTCTGAATTTTAATGTTGGACTAATAGAGAAAGTGGGAATTTTGTATGGTCACAGCTTACAGCTTTGTCAGGGAGTTATGAAAGATGCAGGTGCATCTCCTAGAAGGATTATTTACAAAATCAAAACGAGTGTTTTCCTAGAAAACAAGCTTATAGAATAGTAACTGGACAAAATGATGCCACCTTTATTTTGAGAACTCTTTTTCACTGTGTTATTTCAGAGTGTTTCTCAGTCAGACATTAAAGTTCTTCTTGGCCTATCATAATTTCTATAACTTTTTCCAAATTATTTCTTCTATGTATTTTTCAGAATACCAGTGAGGACTTTGCAAAGCCCAGCTTTAGTTCTTTGTAAGAGTAGAAATAATAATATATTCACATCTTGCAAACCTCCATTTTTTGTGACATTGCATGCAGTCTTTTGGGAAACCAAATATATCCATTAATAAATAAGTCTCTCATAAATTGTTTTATTTATATTCTGTATCCATGCACACATGTACTTGACTTGTTTGTTAGTGGGTTTCTCCCACTTAGGACTCATTCTGGCCTTAATCATGGCATACGTCTATGTTGGGTCAGAGAAAGTCACACCAAGATCAGAGCTGGACTCAAACACAGCTGCTTGGGATCAATACTGAATGTAAAGACATCTTTGCAGAATGAAGTATGCAGAACTGAATAATACCCTAATTTATATTGCTTATACATTTTATGGCAGTCTTCCTTGTGTAATTAGAAGCTTTGTGTAAGAGAAGATGACTGTATTGCTCTGAAAAATGTTCTGCACCAGCAGTTCTCATGGAGGATAATGATGAAGCATAAATACTGAGTGAGTAGCAACTTATAGCATTATTGGAGGCCAGAACAGACAGAGTGAGCATTCCCAAGACAACAGTGAATTTTGAATGTGATAAACAGGGAAGGCTGTGTTGAGTACATTGTGAGTCTCAAACCCCAAGGAGAAATCAGAAATGAGGAGTGGTTCTTACACATCCATGATTTATGAGACAAAGCAAAATACATTGAATAAATTGAAGTGAAATACATTAAACTACATTGCTGGCCATGTGGCAACTTAGAGGGAAAAGATGTACTGTAACTTATTAATATTTGCTGAATGCAGGACCAGAGGGGAGCAGAATTAAGTCCAGTATTATAAAATATGAATAATTTGGAGCTGGCCAATGAAACTCAGATAATGCGAATATAACTGAAACATAATAAAATTTCCTAACCATTAGGATTATGTGGAATGTTTTCTTTTCAGTGGAGATAAAACACAAGTTGTTCTGACTTTCTAGCTATAGTATATCATAAAGCATACTATGGGAATGGAATATGTGATATGAAGGTCATGTCTGCTTGGCAGAAGGTTCAGAGAACCTTCAGGAACTTTCCCTCATTTCTGTAGGAAATCCTCACCACTAATTGTCAATGGAAAGACCTTGCATTTCAGTAAGAACTGGATTTCACTCTGATTCTGATGCTTATGAGACAGAAATAGGGTGAATCACACTGTGCTTTCATAGAAAAGCTTAAAATGAACCTAAGTAAGAGAACTGTGTTGTGAAACAGAGGTAAAAGATGAAACTAACAGGAACTCAGCAACCCTGATCACTGATGGGCAAAAGTGACAAGTCAGTATGAGAGAGGAAAGCAGACAAAGAAGACGTCTTGTTCCTCTATGCTGATAGAAATATGAACAGAATACAATCCAGCATGAATTTCACCCAGTTGGAGCCAAACTGTAATATCAGCTCCAAATGTTTTTGGATGCTGTGGAAGTTTGAGTCTGAGTCAGCTCCAAACATAGCTCCTTCAGCTCCTTTAAATTACAGCAATTTACTTTGTATGCAGGATTTTTTAAGTGTTTTTTCCCAATCTTGTATCCACCCAAAAGCTCTGAAAGGTCTTAAAGTTTATACCTTTGGCCTGTATTGATGATCAGAATGAGGAGTGCTGAGATTGCTTAATAAAATGCTACAGAGCTCTCCTTCTGGGAGTTAATGGTATTATGCCCATGCAGCAAGCACCAGTTAAGATCAGATGTAATATTTTCACTTCGCAGCATCCAAAGGCAGATTTCAGGCAGCACATCTCTGTTGAATTTCATACTTACTCTTTGTTTAATTCAGCTTTTTGTGTTGGATTTTACTAGATTAAGGAAGAACTAAGCTTTTAGACACTCTCAAAAACTGAATCCCTTAGTAGAAAATCTTGTGTTTTGGTTTTGGGTTTGTTTTTTCATTAGTATGTTTGGTTTACCCTTTCAGAGGAACAGTAGTTTGGGATTTATTGTTATACCAATAAGGAGATCTTCTTAATTGTCTCTTAGACCTGGTTTTGGTAAAAAATGAAAACTCTCACAGACAATATGGTAAAAAAAGCTTTTGTCAATAGAAAGAAGTGGTTATAATGAATACTGACACATGCTACTGGTAGCTCATGCCCTAACTTTGGAACTCTGCAAGTAATTTTTGGATGAATGAGCCAGATTAATTATTGTTTCTTATTAGTTTTGTTCCAGTATTTAACACATCTACTGGGCATCCAACCTCTTGTATTAAATTGAAAATGTTGGGAATTTTTAATACTAAGTGGATTTTTTGCCAACATATGTTCTTTACTTGACAGAAATACTGTTTTTCCAGAAACATCAAATATGTCATATCATTGATAATAGTGCTTCTAATTGTTCTTCTTTTTCTTCCCTCAAGTATTTGATCATCTGAAACAGTTACCTTTCTCAATATTTTCTTTTTTTTTTTTTCCCACAAAAGCTGTGAGCTCAATAGAGCCCTGTTTGTTCCTTATCATTGGCATAATTAGATAACAATTTATTAATAGTATTAGCTTTTTAAAAGAAAAGACCAGTAAACTGTTCAGTGTGCCAAGAAGATATACTTTACAGCTGTGTCCTGGCAGGATGACTGAAATGGTGTTACACGTCAGTTTACTAAATCTCTCTGAAATGTCATGTTGCTGTGATTTGCCAAATGGACTTGCAGCCAGATTTTCTCTTTCCAGTTTCTGTAGCTCTGGATCTACAGGGAGCAGGTCATTGCAAGTTTTCTTACTGGACATAGTAGATGTAATGTTATTATACTCCCATTTTTTCATGTTGAAAAGCGATTGCACAAAACCAGTTCTTTGACTAAATATGTGGAATGAAAATACTCACTGCATTTTAAAAGTGATGGCAGATACTGTTTTTGAACAGAGCAATTGGTATTAAACATAAGCAAAAACTGTCCTCCAAAATGTTTTTTAATATTTTTAAGAGTTGGTGTTTATTATCTAATGTGGCTGCTTTGTTTTTTTATGTTCACAGGTTGTTCGGTGTCACTTCTCTTACTCAGACAAACTGCTCAAGCACTTGGATGATCATTAAAAATCCAAATTTATTTTGGTATCACCACGCTAATCCCATCTTACTGCTGGTGATGTACTACACCCTCGCCACTCTCATCCGCCTCTGGCTGCAAGAGCCCATTGTAAGGGTAACTCCCTTCTCTCTTCCCATGACTCATGACTCTGAGACTGGCCAGTGCAGATACTTGCTAACAGAGGTGCAAAAATTTAGGAAAATTGAGGGAAATAGACAGCAAGTGCAAGGTGGTACTTTGAATTTGGTCTTTTCATCGAGTGTCTCCAAGAGTCTGATCTAACATGGGTACTGTTAGTAGAATCATTGGGACAATTATGTAAGGAATGCAACTGCAGAGCATTAATGCTTTTATTTGGAAAGAAGGTATCCATATGCAGTAGTGGCTGGACTTGATGGACTTAGTGATCTTTCAGTCAACCTAAATGATTTTGGGTCTGTGATTCAAGTGTAGGTGCTATCAAGGGAAATGCCAGTACCTAAGGCTAGTCTACCAGAACAGAGGCAGGATACATTTTGGCACAGGATACGGTAAGACAAAACACCTATTTGCAATTTTATCACATATATAGAAAAATATTCTTAAAACCTTTCCTCCTGTGTGCCTGAGAGAAATACCAGCTTTTATTTAAGAGCAAGAGAACAAGGAGAAAAAAATGCAAACCTTTACTTCTTCCAATTTCAGAGAAAAATGCATGTATAGGAGCCCAGAGGTATCTTAAAAGCTTAGAAACTGAAAATATAAAAAGGATGATCCTAGGCATTACTTATATTAATTTCCTGATCCTCAGAGGCCTGATGAGTTTTTGAGTTGAGGTTTAGCAGTGCTGTAAACCACAATGAAAATACTCATGTCTGTGCTGTGAATTAGTGGAGTTTGTAGAAGCAAGTAGAAATGTTGAAGGTTTTCTTCTTTTAAGGGTGTTTCTTCATATAATGGATAATGTAACCATTTAACATTTAAACAGGCAATCAAAATACATCACCTCTGAATTGAGATGTCTGGTATTTGGGAGATATATAGGGCTTCAAAGGTGAATGACGCCAGAGCCATCACCTTGAGCTATTAAAAATTTGTGTCTTAAGTTTCCAGAAATCCTAATACTATCTTTTCTGAAATCACATCACTGTAGTCCAGTACCCTCTGGCATTTGGTGTCTTTAGGGTCTTTTTCCTTTTATTTTTTCTGCAGATACCTCTTCTGGAAACTAGATTTTTTTTTCCCCTTTCCTTAAATGAAAACTAAGATTTTCAGATAATAATATGATTTTAGCACTGGGGCTGTAACTAAAACTTCACATCTCACAAACTGCTTAGTAAAATCACAAGAACTACCCACAGAGGAGTAACCACATGTGAAATGCAACCAGTGTGAGCTGTGTGATCTCAGCAAGTCTGGGAGTTGATTTCCAGTACCTGTGTTGTTTTCATCCAACAGTCACCATCTAAAAGTTTGGTGTTGGACCTAAGTTAGTTGCTGTGCCTTTTCAGTGGGGAGAAGTGAATCTTTCTATCTAGGAGACAGTGAATGCTGCAATTTCCTACAGGGACTTGAGAGGAACTATAGTGGTCTTGCCTGCAGTTCTTTTTTTTAGACTGCTTGTGGTGTCTGAAATGGATATTCCCATAAAACACTAAAACAAATCTCTGAGAACTGCCAACAAGTGAAATTAGAGATTATTTCCAAGCATTGAGCTACAGTAAGTATTAAAAGCCATTAATTTAAGGAACATTGATGTCAAATTCATGGCTACATGAGAGGCTACACAAAGTCTTGGCATTCCCAAGGGAACTTCAGATGCCAGGGAAATGATGCTTCCCTCCAAAGATAAATGGATGCTTTAAAAAGATAACACTGTAAAGGAAAGAGTATCCTTGCATTAATGCTTATTTTTGATGCACAGGATGTTAGTGATGCAAGTGCTTGTCATTAGAGATGCTGAGATTTGCAAAATTTACTGTATTTTGTACACATTCTCCTTGTGGCTTTTTTTTTTTCTATATGCATTTTGGTTTTGTTTAGTGGTGTTATAGATCAGGATTTAATTTTTCTCTTACTAACTTTTCCCTGGTAGACTGCATTCTTAGTTATTTAAATCCAGAAATAATTGCATTCCAATTCCATTGAAATGTTTTTAAACTTGAGATACTGTGGTATGTTTGATTCCTTGTGGAACTAAGTATATAACTTGCCTTTGCAGTCTCCAGTGATTTCAAAGTTACTCTGTATTTAGGATTTCACTACTAACCTACCTGAAATTTAATAAATGGCAAAGACAAAATGCTATGAGGTGTTTAGTGTAAAGAAGTTGTTCTCTGTATACCGCTGTCCTGTGCTGTAAGAAGTGGCTCATCTTAGGAATTTTCTTCAAAAGAAGCTCTTGAACAAAAACTGTTTTGAACAAAACAAGAAAGAAATACTTTTTCAGTCTAAAAAGCTTACACAAGCTAAATATAATATTGGTGTAGCAGATGCTAAAAGCAGAGTAAAACATGTAGACTTGATGGTTTGTTGGGGTTTTTTTTCTGTGAATTACATCTTGGGGTCCTCTAGTGGATAAAATTCCCCTGGACTGCAGCAAGAATTGTCTTTGAGACAGATGCTGTTGAGACTGTCTCTAAATGCTGAAGGTGATGAACAATTTTGCAGGAACACCCCCACTTTAAATCTTGAATTTCAAGGTTCCATTTTTGTGTGCTGGTATGAAATTTCAGTGTATGCTCTCCATGTGGGATTCTGAATGAATCTTACTCATGCAAAGTGACTGTGGCAGTCAGTGGAGGATTTGCTTTTCTTATGCTTGCTGTTTTGGATCCTGACTTGTTCTAACATTGAGTCTTGTGAAATTCTACCTCTGCAAATAAGAAAAAGCAATCTGTCTCTGGAGATTCCAGCTCATGGTTGTAACTGCTAGTGCTGAATATATGAATAGAGCCCATTCATACTGTGCTGTGAGTGGTAAGTAATAGTACAGGAGTCAGCAGAGTTACAGCGCTTGAATGTAGAGTCCTCTTATAAAGTTTTTATAATTGTTTGAATTAAAAGGTATTTAGGAGTTGCTGAGGATGAACTGAAAAAAACTAGGCAAGTCAAAGGCTCTCACAAGTTGTGCTTGTGTGACTAGTACTGTGTTTTATGACTTTTCTTCCTCTTCTGAGAAAGGGAAAACAAGATTTCCCACCCTTCCCTGTTGTGTCTAAGGCTCAAAATATCTTACTAAAATAATTGTGTGTGTCTTAGGTCTTTTGTATTGTTTTTGTCACCCTGGTGCCAAACTAAATGTCTTTGATAAGCAGTTCTTTAGGGTTCATATTTATATTAAAGTGTCAAATGGCAGTGACAAGTATTTTAAGTACAGAATCAGTTTATTTCATCTTACAGTTTTGCTAGGAATGCCCTTTTACAATCAAATATAAATACACAACCATATGTGAAATGTGCTACCATTTCCTCTGAGAAGTGAAACTAAATTAATAATCATTGTTTATCTAAGTCAAGTAAAAAATAGGACCTTGCTGCTAAGATTGGAATGAGGAGAGTTTCAAAATGAGCTGGGATGTTTGGATGTCCTGTTCCCATGGGTAGCTTTGCAGACCTCTGCCCAGCACCCTGATTTATTCCTCTATTATATGAGAGGATTTAGCCCAAGCAGTGAGAACAGTTTTCCCAGCAAGCTGCCACTCAGGAGGCACAGTGCAGGAGGAGCTCTGGTAGGGCTCAAAGAGGGGCTGTAACCTGCTGTGGTTTGCACTGCTCTTCAACTTAGTGATAACATCTGCCATCTCACATGGAGAAATGAACCACATGGGTTAGAGAAAATCACAGTCACAGGACAGTCCAGATTGGAAGGAATTTGGGAAGATCATGTGAAGCAACTTCTTTTGAGAGCAGTGCCTCAGATTAGATTTTCCAGGGCCAAATCTTGGATTGTTCATTGTTCTCAAAGTGAATATAAATATATATATGTGTGTGTGTGTGGGTATAAAAATAATTTTTTAATAAAATTTAATACTCAGAAGGTGTTTCCCTGAATCAAATTGTGTCCTTAGCCTCTTGTCCTATGACAAGGCTATACCTCCCTGTGAGAAGACTACCCTTGTCTTCTCTAAAACTGTAATTTTATTGATGTAAATTGGAAAAAACCCTAATTCCTGCATCCTTTGGCTTCTCCAAGCCTCTAGTCATATTGACAATTCTCTGTGGGATCCTCTCCAGATTTTGTGTGTCTCTTTTGAACTGGGGATGCCAGAATTGTGTTGCAGGTAGGGCATGACACTTGCCAGGCCCAGTGGAATAATCACATCCCTTGATCTGCTGGCAGTACTCTGCCTGATGCAGTCCAGGACGTGTCTGCCTTTGTTGCTGCTGGAGTGCAGTCCAGTGCTGGCTCTTTTTCAGCTTGCTCTGCACCAGAGCCTGTTCCATGAAGCTGCTTCCCACACAGGCTGCCCACAGCCTTTTTACTGTAGTGGAATTATTCCAGTTGCTGAACGTTATCTATGTTGAATCTTGTGCGGTTTTTGTTGTCCCATCTCTGTATAGTGAGTCTTATGGCCTGTTTACCTCCTCCCAGTTCAGTGTCATTCACAAATTTTGTGTGGGGCCAATTCCATCCAGGTAGTTTTGAACAGGACCAGACCTAGTGCCAGTTTCTGAGGAACTCCACTCGTGGCAATCTGCCTTTTTGTCTTTGAGCCTTTACTCTACTTGGAGAAAGGCAGCTCAGCTACTTCTCCATCCAGCTTGTGCTCCATTGGTCAAGTCTGTATCTTACCAGCTTGTCAGCAAAGACATTACGGAACAGTGGTCAAAGATGCTGAAATAGCATGCACTGCCTTGAATATTAAGCACTGTACTTTGCAGATTTTATATTTTATGTATTTATAGGTCTTTATGGTGTGATTATATGGTAAGGTAAGGTAGGACATGGGGGTCTATGTAATTCTGGTGTCATGCTCTAACTAGCAGTTACAGAAAAGCTCTGTCACTGTTTCTGAAAATGCCATCTCAGACTCATCTATCTTAATCTAGTGTATTAACCACTAAAATGTGCTTCAGATGAGCTTTGGAGAGGGAGCATCTGCTGGGGGGAAATTTCAGTTCCTCTGCTACGACTGTGTTTACAGAGCTGTAGCTAGTGCTGTCATTTGTTGTCATTTAGCAGACGCCCGATGACGAGAAATCTGTCAGCAGGGAAGATGACAAAGAAATTCCCTGCAGCCCAATCCCAATGACAGCGGAGAGGAGACGCAGTCTGTGGTATGCAAGCCACTATACAACTGATGAGAGAAAAGTAAGACTGGAGGGGAAGGGTCTCTGCATTACACAACTACTTTGAATTGAGGGAAGTGGTGTTACCTAGCAAGTAAGGTCTCCATGTGTGATTATAGAAACGAGATAAAATATCAAGGCTGCATGGCAGAGTAGGATAGGAATATATTTTGTAAAAATGAATGAAACAAAACCAGGAACTAGTATAAGGAAGTAAACAAAATCGTGCTCTGTGTTTTTGGCGTCCACATTTAAGAAGTGTAGGACAGGGTTTTTGGCTTGGGGCCATTATGTTTGAGCAAAACAGCTAGAAAGTCTGTCAGGAGCTGAACATGGTGTAAAGATCTGATCTGCCTTGTATCTGCTAATTAGCACTGTCATTGTTGAGTGGGGACTGCCATCTTACCTTCTCCTAAGTGTACTGGTGTCCTTCTTGAAGATACAAAGCAAGGCAGTTTAGGCAGCTGTGTAACATATCGTGGAAGGGTCCAGCTCTCTACCACCTGTCTGCATTAGCTGCACTGCAAAATTCATTTGTTGAGTTATTGTCAAATTTGGGACATATTAACATTCATAAGCCCCATATACTCAAGCCCCAAGAAATCCACTATAATGATAGTAATGGGAAATGAGCTGGCAAATGGATAAAGCATCATATTTTATATTTGCATCACCGTTTTATTGGAACTATTTTTATAATTATAGTAATTCTAATGATTGTTTAAAAACTTAGTTTTTAAGCATTGGATCATTAGAAAGACATTAGAAAGCAGTTAATCAGTATAATGCAATACTGATTAATTCTTTGAACTAGTATCCAAAATGTCAATGCAACATTCTCAGTTCTGGTTTAAAATTCACAGGACAATACAGTAAAATTATGTCAATACTACAGCACACCGAATATAATTTTATGGTATTGAACAATTCTGCTGACTTTTAAAGAATTCTTTTTGAAATTTTTGGTGCAAGTCTGCAAAAGTCAGCACATATGCATGCATGTATTCAAGAAGTCAGACTTACTAATGCTTGAGCTGTGCTTCTGTAATAATTTGTTCTTGCATTGCTTTTTGCAGCTTCTGTCAATGACCCAAGATGAATACAAGCCATCGGATGTTAGTATACTACTAGTCTTTGTAATTTTTACAATTCTTCTCAATGTGTGTAAATACAGACAACAATGATACATGCAGATAAAAGCTTATATGGCATTTGTAAAACTTTTAGATTTATAGTTAACCTGCCATTTACCCTATAATCTTTATGATCCTAAATGTAATTGTCTTCTGCTTCCTTAATAATTTCCCTGAGAAGCCATTGATTGATCACTTGAAATAAGGCTGCTTGCAGTAGTACCAACTGGCAAACGATCTTTGCTATTTCATTGGGTTTGAATAAGATATGAAAATATGCTTTCTAATGCAAGCCACCTTTAAATTTGATTTAGTTTCTTTGTTGTATTTTTTTATTTCATTCATGTTGGAATGCTGAGGCCTTTAAAGCATGACCAACAACGCATATGAGTTCAATTTACAGATTACAGAAAATCCAAGTCTTTATTTGAACAGACAGCAAATGAACCATTTATCTTGACTGCTATAGACCCTAGCAGACTCTGAAAGCAGAAACATCCCGTCTGTTTAGCAACACAGAAGAACTAAGATAAAGATGAATTTTAGGAGCATGCATAGCCTAATCTAAATGTGCTCCACAGTCTGTACTTGGTGCAGCCGGATATGACTGAACATAACCCAGATACTATTGTAAAACTGTTCACAGGCGGTTGCACGTGCCCGTGCATAGTTTTGACAAGCAAGATATGCTCCTGTCCCACAGCCTGAGCAGAAGTCAGTCTTGAGCACGTACTGCCATCACTAACCCATTGCATGTGAATTTCTGCTAATAGGAAAGATATGATGATTGTGATTGCTGGAGCCCTTATCCAAACAAGCACAAGGGCTGAAACTGAAGTCACAAAAATAAAACAATAAAAGAGTGTTGAATTATCACTACCAAGTGAAAAAATGTGTCATCAATAATAATGATTACACAAGTGGTTTTATTAACAGCTGCAAATATTGATCTCACCACTAATAATTCAAATTGGAAAGTCATTTATAACCATTATTTTAATAACTACTGTAAATAATTAGATGTGAACTAAAAATCCTGATGTAGTGGTTTGCCTAAGAAGGAGGATGAATTTTTGGTTACTGCTATTTGTATGACATAAAAATCTAATAACAATCAATTTTGGAAGCTGTTCTGTGTTACTTTTGCATGCAACATGACTATTGCATATCGGTTTCTTGGAAGTAACTGCAGCTGCTTGTTAACCTCTTTTAACACTGGCACTCCAAGAGTAGCAAAACAGAGGAGTAGGAGCCCCACTCTTCTGAGAGCCTCGGTAAATGCCGTGCCTGTCTCGGTGTCCTGGCAGGTGTTGCTGGTGACAGTGAACGGGAACCCTGCTGACTATCACACCATCCACCCTGCACTGCCACTGGAGAATGGCCCAGCCAAAGCAGACGTGTACTCCACGCCACAGTACAAGTGGGAGCCTTCGGATGGCCCCTCAGGTAGTAAATTGCCTAGGAATTGTCATTTTTTCTGTGTGTTTTTTCTACCCTGTATCTCCTGTCGCTGCCTCTAGCATTTCTGGTCATTTTGGTACGCGCTTTGGCCTGTTAAAGTTTAATAACTGCTCACAATGATGGATGCCCATATGGCATTTTGGAAACTGGGCTGTAGGTGTATACCATCCAAAATACTTTGCCTACCAACACAGTGATTTGAAGTAGCCATCAGAGTGATTGCAAGCAAAATAATTTCAGGAGAGGATGCATGTACTATTTTCACACCAGCATGGATGCAAATAAGAATTTCTTTTTCTACTTAGAAAAGGAAGAGGAGGAAGAAGAGGAAGAGGAAGTTACTCAAGAGGAAAAAGAAAATGTTAAACTACATGCCCTGGTCTCGGTGTTTCAATTTATCATGAAACAGAGCTACATTTGTGCTCTGATAGCTATGATGGTAAGTACTGGCAACAAAAAGAATAATGCTGTTGATTTTACAAAAGTGTCTTCTCCATGCTTTTCTGAACGTAGTCTCATGGGTTGGTTTTCAGCAAGTCTTTGCATCAGGCTTAAAAAAAAACAAGGTATCTGCATAATTGTGAGCCCATTTGAAGTTATTAATACATAATTCCCAGGCCTGTTACAGACCTTTAAACAAGACAACACGTTTCCAGGACTGGGAGCCCCAGGGTTTGTTGTCTGTTGAATATCTGAAAACCACTGTGTCTCAGTTTTCTATTGATTCCCAAGCTTCTGCACAAGCAAGTTTGTCACATGTTTGCACCACTCAGAAATTTACCAATAAAATTACATTATGTCATACTGATACAGAAAATTGTAAAAATTATAGCGCCTAATTCTGGTGGATCCAGGCATCCAATGACTCTCTGAGAAGAAAGGATCTGTAAAGCCTGGGTTCCTGTATTGACACTGAAAGATCTTAAGGAAAATACAGCTTTGTGCCAAGGCAGACTTCTGTGTTGTTTTACTTATCACCCTTCTTTTTTTCATGACGTTGCTTGTTTTTAAGCCTCCTTGTTGCTCAATTACTTTGAGCTGCATTATACCAAGGTTTCCACATAATGATTAGATGTCTCTCTATATTCCCAATGCAAGCTTTGCTTTTACTGTTTTGGAAAAGTTTCAACTACGATGAAATTAAGTATAAAGCTTCTTGGCACAATTTTGCATTAAAAATGGTAAAACAAATTACCTTGGCTGCCTCTCGTTTGCATAAAGTTTCAAACTTTATTTGCCGTCTTTTAACAGAAAAAGATTCCCCTGTAAATAAGGCAGACACCTTGTGCAAAATGTGGATATGGATTGATGCATTCTGAGACATTAGCAAATAGTCAGTTGAAGACATATTGACACAGTGACTCTTTTTCCTATTTTTTTAAACTCATGTACTTCTTAGATCATAGAATGGTTTGGGTTGGAAGTTGAAAGTTATCTAGTTCCAACCCTCTAGTTGGGCAGAGACATCATCAGCTAGACCAGGTCTGGATTTCCCTTTTAATTTTAATTAATTCCCAGGATTATATGTCTCAATATAAAAGGAGAATATATTTGAAGAACTTTCTTGTAGTTTAATGCTAGCTTTTCTCTTCATGACACATGCTGATTTTATGTGATCCAAATTAATTTACTTATGGTATGCTCTCTTGCAAATTCCATTTATACTACAGGCAAAGACAGCTCAGTGTAAGCTTTTTGCTCATATGAGGATGGAGAAGTAGCGTATCAGTGTTTTTCACATACGCTTAAAAGACATAATTTCCAGGAGGGCTAAGCTAACCTGATAGAAATATTCTTAATGATTATAATTTTTTTTAATGTTTTATTGACAGTTATTCCACAGTTGCAGTAGCATACATACAGCTAAATTCAGTCCTAAATCAATAACACAATGTAGATAAAAAACACTTAACACCCCTTAATCCTTTTCTTGAGTGTTTAATAGAGAAGTTTTCGATAACTGAATTCTGAAAGCTGTAGAAAACATTCTGTAGTTGTGGGTATTCAGGTAATTTACCACAGTTGTTGTAGAGTGAATGTTCTTCAGGTTAGGTGGGTGCACACCACTGCTTTCCATTTTAAACTGATTCCACAAAAGCTGGAGTAATATGGAGTTAATGCTGTTCTGTAATGCTGTCAAAGGCCTTGAATGCAGTACTCATTGATTGGGTATTGCTATTCCTACTCTGAGTTCTTTGCAGCTGTTTTGCAAGAAGAATTTCTGTGCCCAAACTTGAATCATAATTTTCCATCTCTTTTAGTTTGATGTAGTGAGAAGCAATGAGTCTGCTTGCAAAGTGCAGCTAATGCACCAAGCAAGGCTTACCTTCAGAATCTACTTTCTGCGTATTCTACAAGGAATTTATTTTAGTTGGTCCAGTAGGTGATTAATATGGATGAGAGTCTGATGAAAATGAAAATATACACTGAATAGAGAAGTGTAAATGAAGTGTAACTGGAAATCTGCATGTGTTGTTCCTGAATGCATCTGTGAACTCTTTTTCCTCTCTTTCTTCCTTCCATAAGGCATGGAGCATCACATATCATAGCTGGTTGACTTTTGTGTTACTGATCTGGTCTTGCACATTGTGGATGATTCGGGACAGAAGGAAATATGCCATGATCAGTTCACCATTCATGGTTTTTTATGGAAATTTACTGCTAATATTACAGTATATATGGAGTATTCAGCTCAAGGATAAAGAACTTCCTCAAGTATCTGGTTTTTTAAAAAGAAAGAATCCTGAGGAGCTGGCATCAAAGGTAAGTGTAACAAACAGATGAAATTTATTTAGGAAACCACAAAATATATTGTAATATAAAATGGATCTCTTGACATTTCTTTAAGAGTGGGTCCACAGTATTCAGTGTAACCACTTTCAGTAGCAATTCTAAAGGGTAAGTCATTAGAAAGAGTGTTCAGAAAACTGCTTCTTGCATATTAAACTAATACTAGAGCAAATGTTTCAAACTCCTTTTAGGTTTTCATGATAATTCTGTGGAAGATACTTGGTGGATTGAAATTGTGCACTTCTTTGGTTTTATAAACTGGATTCAACTCCAGGTGTTACTGGATTCACTAGATTAATACCCATGGGATGTCAGATCTGTCTGTGACTATGATGGCAACTGGAACTGAGTTGTCCTTACAATTACCAACACTATTCACTCCCTAATAGTTTGGCACAAGCATCAACACATAGCTGTGGCTGAGTTTTAATTCTTTATCCTTACACCTGAATCAGCATGAGTTGAAATCCATTTCAGGTTAGAACCAAGACAATTTGCTGACCCCAGTACACGATAGTATTTTTTCTTTAACATCTTGAAAATGCATTTGGTTCTGCAAGGTTGCTCCAAGCAAAAATAGGATGTTTTTTCCTGGAGCACCCAAGAGGAGCATCTCAGGGAGTGCATCTAGTTGGCACTGCTTCACTTGTGCTAAGTGGATCACTTCCCTTGGGACTCCTAATTACAATTTAAGTTGATATTGTACGTCATCTTTCTTGTTGGCAAGGACAACCTTTGGACAACTATTTCTGTGTCTTTATTACATTTGAAATAAGAATACTTAGTGAGTGCTGTACTATTTATTTTGTAAAGGTGGGGCTAGTTTGGTAAGAGGGATAAAGCTCAACAGGTTCTACAAGAGAAGTTCTATATTTTTTTTCAAGGAATTCATAAATCTCTAAGGAATTTTAACTGTCTTAATACTTTATTCCCTTTGACATTATTTCATATTGGCTATATCAATAAATATTTTGTCTAAAAAAAGATGTCAAGAAAGAAAGCTGTTGTGATTTGGCCACACCCATAAAGCCATTAGGTATTTAGTAGGGTTTTTAGGCTGAATAAAATGCACTTCATGACTTTCACAGGATCACACAATAGGTGAAGCCAAAAGAGACTTCTGGAGGTTATTGGTCCAACTCTCAGGCAGAGCCATCTAGACTTGATTGCCCAGAACCATGCCTAGATGGATTTGAATATCGCTAAGGGTGGAAACTTGTTACATCCTGGGGCAACCTGTGCCAGTGCTCAATTACCTTCATAGCAAAAAAGTGTTTCCCTCATTTGGCACCACTGACTCCAACCTCTTTGCATCTCCCTTCAGATATTTAAAGATATTGAATGATATTCCCTCTGAGCTTTGTCTTCTGCATAGGAGAGATGTTCCAGTCCCCTCATGGCCATTCAACTGGACTCTCTCCTGTACATCCATCTCTCTGGCACTGTGGCGCAGAACAGGACACAGCACTCAAATTGTGGCCTCACTAGTGCTGGGTAGGGAAGAAGAATCAGCTTCCTCAACCTGCTGTCAACACCTCCTAGTGCAGCCATTAACATTATTTGTCATAAGAGCACATTGCTGGCTTACTTTAAACTTGTTATCCACCAGGATCCACAGGCTGTTTCTGCCAAACTGCTCTCCAGCTGGTCAGACCCCAGCAAATAATGGTGCATGGGCTGGTTTTTCCTCCCCAGGTGCAGGACTTAGTGCTTCACCTTGTTGAATGCCCTGTCAGCCCCTTTCTCCAGCTTGTTGGGATCCTGCTGGATGGCAGCATGGCCCTCTGGTGACTCAGCCACCCCTCCTGGCTGTGCAGACTCGGTGAGGGCCCTCTCCCCCATCATCTGGATCAAAAATGAGGATGTTGAAAAAGACTGGGTTCAGTACTGATCCCTTTAACACATTGCTAATCACTGACCTCCAACTAGACTTTATGCCATTGATCACTGCCCTCTGAGCTCAGCTGTTCAGTCAGTTTTCAGTTCACCTCACTGTCTGCTCATGCAGCCCACACTTCATCAGCTTCCCCCTGAGCATCCTGTGGGAGACAGTTTCTGACTGGAGTCTGAGTAAGAGACAGTATCTGCTGCCCTCCTCTCATCTACCAGGTCAGTCATTTCTTCATAAATATTTATCTAGCTGATCAAGCAAGACTTCCCCACAGTCAATGCACTCTGACTATTCCTGATAGTTTTCTCAACCTTCATTTGTCTAGAAATGTTTTTCAGGATTAGCTTTTTTTTAGTTTTTCAGGGGTGTCTTTTGCTAGATCAGGTTGCTCAAAGCTGCATCCAGCCTGACCTCAGACACTTCCAATGATGGAGCATCCACAGCTTCTCTAGGAAGCTTTTTCTGGCATCTCACCGTTGTCACCTTCCCAGGGATTGAAGTGAGGTTGTCCAGGCTTAATCCTTCATCTTGAACTTCTTGAAGTGACATTTGCTTTCCTTCAGCAGTTCTCCCATCACCACATTTGATCAAAGGCCATTGAAAGTAACCTGTACTAGTGACACCTGCCAGCTCCTGGGTACATCCCATCAAACAAACCCACTTTGTTTAAATATTCCCTGATCCAAACCTGTTCCACCAAAGGAAGACTCTTCCTTGCTTCAGATCTTTCATGGTCTCCAGGAACTCTGTTTCCTTGAGGCCTGTCTTGCTAGGGAAGGGGCAAACAGGGTATTTGGTGCCTCAGCCTCTTCCATGCCCTGTGTCACCAGGGCCCTTGCCCCGGTCAGCACTGGGCCTAGATTTTCCTTAGCCTTCCTTTTTCTGCTGAGTGTGTACGGAAGCAAATCTTGTTGCTTTTGTTGTCTTGCCTGACTCAGTTTCAGGCCTTGACTTTTCTAACCATGTGTGTGTATGCATGGCCAGTCTGCATTCCTGGCAGATTACCTAGTCCATCCTCCATCCCCAGGCAGAGTCTATGCATTCCGACTGGGTTGCCATGCAAATCCCAGCTTCACCTCTGCATCTTTCTGGCCCTGTGCTTCCTAAAGATCCTGTAGCTCTGGGCTGCAGATATTCAAGGCATCACGCCCTGTCTCTCTCATCCCAACAAGACCACAGCCCTGCACTGAGAGCTCTGATTGCTTAGGTTTGTTCCCCACACTGCAGGGCTCTAGTGTGCAGGCACTTCAGAGGGGCACCTCACGTGCTGGTTTCCCAGAAGAATCTGGCAGATTTCCCTGTAAGGCTGTGTTGAATTGCCTTGCTTATATACAAGTGCTGGTGGTGGCCCTGCATAAGCTCTCTTTTGATGATTATGTATTTCCTTTTGTTCACATCACCCCAGGCACCCTTTGCTTCTTAGCGTTGGCCATCAGTCTCTCTTCAGGGCAGTAGTTACTCTGTATACTCCCTTTATTCCTAATTTAAAGTCCTTTGAATGATGGTTGAATTTAAATGAAGACTGGATATTGTTTGGATATTGTTTGCTGCACAAAGAAGAACAGAAGTGTATTCAATTTTTTTCTGCATAAGTGTGTGCATGCTGTATGTGTTTCCTGGTCTGAAAATGAGATAAAATCTATACTGTTAAAGGTGACTAAAAGCATTTCTTGGTCTGCAATTCTTCAAGACTTTCCTTGGAGTCAGCTCTGGTTCTGGAAATGCCAAGTAGAACAAGGGAGTAAATGTGGTGGGAAGACAGAGCTAATCACTGCAGAACAAAGTCTGGGTTATGCAATATCAAAGGTTTGTGTTGCAAAAAGCCAGAGCTCCAGGAGGTATCTGAGGAAGCTCTGACAAGTCACACAGGCTGCCAATCTGCTGCAATGGCTCAGTGTTAGCAGCAGTGTCAATAAAAAAAAACATCTCCTGGGAGGAATCCTTTTTCCCATTAAGGTCTTGTGTGCTAAAAAAAATACGTTGTACCACTGGCCTTGTTATTCTATTGTGTGCAAAGTATTTGGCTCTTATGTGCTTCCTCTTTGAAATTTTGTTCTTCTGGCTATGTAGTGAGATAAGTAGCCTTCTGCAAAGAGAAATCAGCAAAAACTTTTTAGAAAGTAAGCATAAAATCAAGTATGTGACAATAGGCATCATGTTTCTAATTTTGTCCATCTCTTGGTATTGCAAGCTGCTGAATTTAGCTTTTTGCAAAACAGAAATGCACCCTTCATTAAAGACATATGTTTATTTCTAAGGTATCCTGCTGTTACTGAATTATCATCTCTTGAAGCTCTTAAAAGGATTAAGAGCTATCTCAACTCTTGTAACTGTTGCAAATGCAAGGCATATTCTGTTGACTGGGTCTTCTGTAACTGCAAGACATACAAAAAAATTAAATTAACTGTGTTTAAGCACCTGAAGTAACAAGCCTCCTAAATCAAAATATTTTTGATATACAAAACCATGATAAGGACAATACACTCTTGCATATGCTTCTTACCTGAAAAAAACAGGTAAAAAAATGAACAAAAAACTAACAAATGGGAATTATACCAATCAATGCATAAGAAGAAGATCCCAAAACCTAGAAGACAGTATTTAGAAACGGAATAAAACAGGGTAGGAATAGATGCATATAAGCGAATACCTTTAAGAAATAGAAAAGTGCAAATGAAGCAAAGTTGTCTGCAATGTAGGATGTTTCCTAAATAACATAACTTGCCCTAAGATGCACTTTGGCACCATCATTGCAATTTTCTGAGAGAGAGAGAAAACAAAGGCATGCGAAATTTGTGAAAATTGCTTGTGTCAGTAGGACATAGGATATACAATTAGTCTGTTGGTTTTGTTTTGATTTTTGTTTGCAGATTCTTTTCACAATTACTTTCTGGCTACTGCTTAGGCAACACCTCACTGAACAGAAAGCACTTCGGCTAAAAGAAGCTACTTTATCTGAGGTCAAAGTTGGAAGTGAAGAAAATGAAGAAAAAGGTAAAGCCAGATCCAATTTAATCCTTCAGTCATGACAGACATTTCAGTTACTGCATTCTCTGATGGGTAAAGCAATTAGCAAGGTATCTGTTATTAGCTAAGAAAGATGTTACAAAATCTATGTACAACTATCTCTCAGTATAATACTTTTGGACTGTAGAAATTCAAATAAAATGTTATTTACTGGAAGGTAATAAAATGACTCATTTTAGAAAGATCATGGAGCTTTCAAATGATCAGTTTACTGCTGTGTTCCCAAGTCAAACCAGGGGATTAATTGCCCTAAAGTTTAACCACAGGAAATGAGTTTGCCTAGGAAAATTCCTTGAAAGTTGTGTTGGTACATAAACTCTTACACAGACACAAAAGTTAAACTACAAATTTCAGTGGAAAAAAAAACCAAATATTTTTTCAGTGCAGGAGCTCAAGCACACCTGAGAGCAAAGTTTACTTTCATAGATTCAGATTATCTAACAACTCAGTGACTTGTTCTTTCTTTTGCTACTGGGCACTTGTTTCTCCAAACATTCCTTGCCCACTCTCTGAATGTTAAACTGAAAAAGTTCAGTGCACTGAAATGGTAGAAAGGGAGCCCTGGAAGCAGTTGTGTAGTTCTGATTAATTACAATCCTTGTCTCAGTAAAATATCTAATCAGTGTCAAAGCTGTACTACTGGGATTTTCAAGGCAAAAGCCTGAGGAGCGGGATGGTGAGTGGCACAAAAGGAGATGGTGAAGTTTCAGTATTGCTCTCTGTGGAAAGAAAAACAACTGTACTATGGTTTTGGCAAGCCCTGTTAAGTAGATTCTTGCACATGTACTTGCTGCTGTAGGGGACACTTACCCTGCCCTCCACATACCCCATGAGGTTAATAACTGGGGAATCTTGACCTCTACACAGGGCTAAAGCAGCTTTACTTTTCTAGCCCAGGTGCAGCACAAAAACCTGGATAAGTGATAGTTTTGTTGAAAAATTGTAGTGTTAGTGCAGCATTTATATTTTATATAATATTTATATCTTTAAGCTTGTTTGGGTTTATGTTAATATTTTCCCTTGCTTGTGGTTTTTGGAGGTAAACACAATATTCTCTAAAGGATGAAACTCAAACTGAGAGGTTTGAACTCGAGATGAGAGTTTAAACTCAAGATGAGAGGTTTCTGGTGATGCTGGTGGTTTCTTTGTTTTCCAGTTTAAAAGGTTGCTTACTTGAGAGTATAAGCATTGCCATGGGAAGTGTTTTGGCTATTATCCATTATACAGTCCTTAGACTCTAATTTTCCACTACAGCTTCTGACGTTTCAGACGAAGCAAAGTCTGGTAAGGATGTATAGCCATGTGCGCTATGGCTCCAGCAGTAGGTTTAAGCTCATATGAAGTTAAAACCCTTTTCCTTGCTTTGGAGGCATGCATTATAAGGAATTACAGTCTCTTGTGAATATTGAGTATTAAGTTCCTGTGTTGTGTGCAGAGATTTTACTTTCCCCACATTTAAATTCTTACTGTAAGTCCCCAGAAGAGACAGGCCAAATGTGACTCTGTATTTGCAGAAGAGGAGTCTCAGGAGGGAGAAGTGTCAGAAGAACAGGAAGAGGAGAAGGAAGAGGAGGAGGAAGAAGAGGAGGAGGATGAACAGGATATTATGAAAGTCTTGGGGAACCTGGTGATGGCTATGTTGATCAAGTACTGGATTTACGTCTGTGGGGGCATGTTCTTCTTTGTCAGCTTTGAGGGTACAATTGTCATGTACAAAATCATCTACATGGTACTGTTCCTCTTCTGTGTGGCCCTCTACCAGGTAAGGGAGAGCTGTGTTAACTGAATTTTATCCTTGAATAGAACTGTTTGTACTTTTATCTTGGTAATAAAATAACTCCAAATAAAACTAATGGATTTGTTCTTTAGTTAGACTAAATATAGTAAGACCGTTTGAAGGGATTAAGACTAATTTTCCTCTGTTTTTTGGTTATAGTGAGAGGCAAAGAGCACGTAAATTAGATACCATGCACACCTCTGCTCTACCATGCCACTTCACCATAAGCTTTGGAACCTTTGTGGAAAATTCTGGGTCTATGAACATTCTACATAGCCACCAGTTTTTGTGACAGCTAGTCCACACAGCTTCCACACTCCAGTGAGCGTGGGAGTCTCTCTCCTCCTGGATCTTCATCACCTAATGGTGATGAAATTACGTGACTGAAGCTGTCCCTGACTGTGTGTCTGTGGCACATGACTCATCAGACATTTTTTGCCCAAAAGTCTTCACTTGAATGCATTTGCATCAGGAGTAAAAACTTTCTCAAAAATCTGTGCCTGCTGCTGGGTAATCATCGCTTCCTTCAGACCAGCTAGGAAAAATAGTGTTCTTCATCCTTGTTTGATAGTACAATGTTGTCAATATTTCTATCAGTGTCTTTGCCTTCAGCCTGTGTCAGCATCTTTAGTGTGTGATTTTCAGGTACACTATGAATGGTGGAGAAAGATTTTAAAGTACTTCTGGATGTCAGTGGTTGTTTACACGATGTTGGTACTTATCTTTATCTACACATACCAGTTTGAGTCATTCCCTGGGTTATGGAAGAACATGACAGGCCTGGATGAAAGGAAGTAAGTGGTTTTGAATGACTTTTTATTTTTATCTTTGGATCTCTGAGTTCAGTGTGATGGAAGGATCTGAGTAGTCTTCCTTCATATGGGAGAAATACATCATTCTCGGGCATAGCTGATTTTAGGCACTCAGTTATGAAGCCGTAGATTTATTGGTGTAACCAATAAATGAGCAAGAGACATGAGCAAGATCAAGAGAGGAGCTCAGACTTGTATTTGCTCCAGTTGGCTGCTTAGGCCTTTGGATTGCTTCTGTTCTCAATACAGTGCCAATGCTTCTCTGCACCATATTGACCATAGGAATCAGATCCAGGGAAAGATTAAAGGTAGATATGCAGAATGTTTGGAACTGATGAAGGTGAGCCTGCTTTCTTGTTAATAAGAAGAACTGGGTTTCCTCATCCTTATGATGAGTTGGGCATTTCTCAAAAGGAGCTTACATTAGAAAGCATAACCAATATGAGTGGACCTCCAGTGCAGGATTTTCAGTCAGAGAAAACTCATCTGATTCAAGAGATCTGTGGCAGGGTTTGTTCATTTGACTGTACATTTACAGTGCCTCTCTACATTAATGAGTCTGAACACAAGATGCTTGCATTGTAATACTTGCTAGCTTTGGAGAATTTTAGAAACCAAAACCACGTAAAAAGTACCATCCCCTTATTTCCTGTTGCAAATAATTTGTAGTAATGTTTCATGAAAGAATATGTTGTAAGAAAAGATGCCTTAGTGGAATATTTATTTTTTTTTCAGACTAGAGGACCTTGGCTTAAAACAATTTTCAGTGGGTGATTTATTCACACGCATCTTTATCCCCACCTCCTTCCTACTGGTGTGTATCTTACACCTTCACTATTTCCATGATCGGTTTCTCCAGATCACAGATTTAAAAGCTGTAACCAGCAAACAGGACAACACTATTTACAGGTAAAGAAGCAAAGTAAATGGAACTATTGATTATCTGTATGGAAATGCTCTTTCTGACTATCTTGTAATGCTCACTTTTCAGTAGATGTTATTTGCCTTTGCTATCACTGTGTAGCTTAAAAAGAAAGTGCACAGTATCCAGCACCCCACTACAACCAAAGTATCTGTCTTTCCCCATTTTCCCCTACACACCAAACTTTTTCATTTTAGGGTACATTTTGAAAGGTACTAATGGCATTTATGTAATTATTTCATTGGCTTTGACCTTTAATGGGAAATAGGTGCTTAATTACTATGTGTGCCCTTTTGTATGTGTGTTCCTGTCAGTAATAGGAAATACAGCTTTTATTTTGGGTCACTTCTTTTTTTTCAACGTCCATTTTGAGGGCCACGTGAAGATTGGGACATCTGTGGAAAACCCCACATATGCATTGAACAGTTAGGCCTCTTTGTAAAGTTGTACTTCAGAAATGGAAAAATTCTGAATTTGTGGTTACTTTTTGTAGTACTGACCCTTGGCTATGCTAGACATTTGGTGATTTCATCTGGACGTTCATTAGCATTTTTTCATGAATCTGAGGCATCACTTTTCCAGTGTTCAGTTCTTACATATTTTCCTGCATAAAAACCACTCTGGCCTCCTGAGCCAGGAGTATGAGAGAGAGAAATGGTTTTGTAGAACATAGTGTTACATTGTGCAATGACAATTGCATCCATTCTTTGAAGAAAACAATTAACTTAGACCCTTCTTTTAGAATGTTCACCTGTCTAGTGATAAGTGTATCTCAGCTGCACTTCTATGAATGGAAACTGCATAACACCACATGGACCACAGGGTGTTGTGGAATAATGCCAGTTGCTTAACACGGAATGACGTTCTAGGTTATGCAAGATTTACAGAGCATTTCAGATATTTTTCATACATTCAATTCAATATGAAGCTACTGCCCAGTGTATGGTACAAGTTTGTGCCATGAGAATAAGCTCCAGCTTTATGGAATGCTTCCAGTTTCCGTATTTAAATAATTGCTATGACCAGAACAGATCAAACTTGATAAAATTTCCCAGTAAAGATGTGGGGGGGAGGATTAAACTTAGCTAAATGTCTGTCTGTGTAATAATTCTCCCATTGCTCTTGTTGAATTGCTAAATGTGATGGTGGATGGAAGGGCACTTTTGTAATGGCATGTGAGCAAACTTCCCTTGCCTGTAGCACACTTTGGTGCAACAGTAGGTATGTATTAACAGCTCTGAATTGGCCAAGTCCTGGAAACAGAGCCCAGATATGTGTCTGAGCTGAAGTGAGGTTGTTCCTGGGCTGAGGCATTTGGAGGAATGCTTTACAGTTTGCAGTAACTCCGCAAGATCTCTTGCAGCCCAAAGTTTGCACTTGTGCTGAGTAACATAGGAAGTTTCCACCTCCCTTCTAGTGTGATCCACAGAATAAAAAGAAAAAACCCTGAGGCACTCGTAGGATTTTGATGGATTCCCTTTGCCTGCGAAACCACTTGTTGAAAATCTTTCCATTACACAAGGAAGATGCAGGAATATTATACAGTTTTCCAAATGTTGGCATGAAGAGGATCACTGTGACTAAAGTCACTTTATTTCCAAAGGATGGAACTGCTGATGGTGAAAACACAAAATGTTTTAATGTGTTGCGAGCAAACATTTTTGCCAGGAATAAGTAGCCTTGAGATACCATGCTGAAAATGGACATTCATTGTCATACCAGGTTTTTTTATTAAAGTCACAGATGAAGAGGATCATATGATATCAGCTTTTTTATCTTGGAATTGGAATGCTGGGGGTTTTTTGAATCTAAATGTGTACTAGATTGTATTAAGCAGTCACATAAATAGCTAAATATTTTTAACTGTTAAATGTGGCAAATGGCTACATTTGCCATTTTGCAGTATTTTCAAATTCACAAATATCACACATCTCCTTTGTTCCTCCTGAGAAGCTTTAGCTGTTATGACCAATACCCAAATCAGAATAGTTTTCTTGGTTTGTACCCCTACTTACACTTCTTGGCATATGAAAATCCACCTCTTTTGTTCTCTTGATGCAGTAAATCAACTTGATGCTCAACTACTGAGCATTCGCTGACTTTATAGTTCAAAGCTTCATGATAAGAGCTCAGCTGACGTTTGTACTGGTGATGCATAAAACTGACTAAGAACTAACACAACAAACAAGTTCATCTTAACAGTAATCCTAGCAATGAGTTGCAGGGGCAATTAAAACAGATTCAAGATTCATATATGTGTAGTTTTCTCTCAAAGCTACTAAAACTTAATTTTTACTTTTTGCTTTGAAGACATTAGCATTCACTTAAATGTTTTACCTTTCTAAGCTGTTTTCATGCTGCACCTTTGGCAACAAAAAAAAGCTCAAATAAACTTCGAGTAACAGACAGAATTCAGTCCTTTTAATAGTAAACTTCTTAAAATAATCACAGCAGATGAGAGCAGATGAAAGCAATAAAGAAAGCATGTCCAGTTGCTCCACCTGCCTTTGAACTGCTGGGTGTGATTACAGTACTACATTGTGCATAACTGAAGAGTCCTGTTAAATTGCTGAGAATGATCGTTTATTAAAATGTACCTTCTCATGAGCAAAATTTGCAGAGCGAGTGGAAGCGTAAGGGTCTGCCAGCTGCAAAGGGAGGGCACAGAAACTGGCACATTGGAACTGGCAGACTGAGACACTTCTCACTATTCATAAAGGTGCCAGAATCGAGTGTTGTCTCAGTTTTACATCTGCAAGAGAAAAAAAAATTCTCTAATTAGGACTTTCCAAACCCATTTCCTTGCTGTACTGTGAATTATGGGGTGGCAGAGATAAAGGCTTTGAGGTAGATCATTTCTCTGATATGATGCTCTGCCATAATTACCTTTACATATTTATTTTTAAAAAAGAAAAAAATTATTTTTAAAAATGGTAGTATTTTAAGGCTTACTTAAAGTAAAGTATTAAAGGCTGTTCTCACATTTTGAGGACTATGAAAATTATCTGTACTTCTGACTAAAGTTGCTTAGGATCTAAATGCCTAGGAGTTGCATCTGTAAGCTTCCTAGACCTTTCACTGCATAGAGTATGTTCAAATTTCAATGTGTGTTGTTATGATAATGTGTCATAACACACTGGTAGACAGGAAAGTGCGTTCGTTCCTGTTTAATGGTTTTCTTTTCTCTCTCTAACTCATTTCCCATTTTCATCTTGTGCTTTCATCTCCCACCTCATAGCCATGCCAAAGTCAATGGCCGTGTATATCTAATAATTAATAGGTGGGTACTTCTATTCTTCCTTTTCTTTAAAATCGATATACCTTATTTTTTTGTTACTTCTTAGTTGCCTTAAAGCAAAGTATGTTCTTGCTGCGCAGTACTGTGAAGTAAGCAGGGAGATAATGTTGTTCAGGTATTGCAGTTTCCTTAAGCTGATGAAGCAGTTAATATACCTCTTCTGTATATTTATACATTTTGAGTTTCTTCTCCCAGCTGAGAATTCTCCTAAACTTTGCCCATGCCTCAATGCAGGAATAATTGGTGCTATTTGTAATTGGCTGCAGACAATAGATTTGGTTGAGGAGGCTCGTTTGTCTACCCTTTGTTTGTGCATGGAAAGATGCATGCCTGCATGTGCCTATGTACACACAAACACAGAGACACACATCCCTGTCTTTCTCCAAGCATGTAAAAAAGGGAATCTGAGGGCCTGTTCAGTTAAGTACATGATATGCATTACGAGTTTGTACAGAATGAAAATTCAGAGTTGGAAAGGGAACACTGAACCCACTGCATGCTAAGGCTGTTAATTCATGGGCTGAGTTAGGTGCTGCAGAATCCAAACTAGAAACTGCTATCGTGATCATCCCTTTGCAAGTGGCATCTTGAAAACTGTTCCATAAATTAGATTACTTTCAAAATACTTGACTGGAATAAATGTGAGGGTTTTTTTAATCATCTCTGAAAATAGAAGGACTTCTGAATATAAACAGAAAAACCAAGAAGACACATTGTTTAGATATTTGTGACTACCTGCTCTAACAAGAAGTCAGTTTATGAGTCATGTTCCTGTTCCTTCAAATGTCATCATGTACTTTGAGTGACCATTCTTAAAAGTTCACCAGAGCTGGAATTCTGGTCTACAGAAAGCCTGTGTTTAAGGGGGTGGTGAGGGCAAGCACCCTGGCTAAGGCAGGCAAGCTGGCTGCCAGGGGACACGGCAGGGGGCAAGGCTGGGCTCTCACCCATGGGCAGTCAGGAACAAGGACCAACAACTGAGGGTGAGGATCAGAGCTGGAACCTGTAGGAGGGTCAGGCACAGCCTGGTGGGGCCCCAGCAAGTCCATGGAGATAAGCCAGGCTTGCAGTGAAGGCAGGCTGTCAGTCAGGCTTAGGGTCAGGGAGGATGGGAGCAGACACAGCTGCTGTGGCGATGCAGCCACAACGTAGCGGTGGAAGCCTCAGCATGGAAGCAGCACCCAGTGAAAGAAGAGGGACCCTCTGCACTGAGGCTTCCTGGCCTCTCTACACACCCCAACAGGGCTTGGAGTCAAGCAGCATATCCCCTCAAAGGCCTGTAAAGGCACTCAGGGTCCTGCTGGTATGGCACTGTGTGAATCTTGGACACCAAGTGTTCAGCAGATGGGTCACTAGTTTCTGCAGAACAGAAAGGCTTCTGTTCTTAAGGCTTTGCATGACAGATACTGGAGAACTTTTAGCCAGAAAGTTTCAGGCAATTCATAAATGGCAAAAAAACTATCAAAGACAAAAGATGCTTAATGATGCATTCAATTAATTAATCTTCTGCTCTAGTAAATTACAAATAGATAAAAGTACTAGGAATCCAGCAAGGACCTGAGGCGCATGCCTTATTTTAGTGCTACTGAAATTACTTTGTTTCAAAAAATTAGATCTGCTGACATACTTCTCATTATTGATACCCTATTTAATGAACCTGAGAGTAAGAAATGCTGTCAGCTAAGAGCAGTAGTGGCTGTACCTTCAAGGTATGTTGCCTGTATTATTATTTAGTTATTTCTCTTCCTTACTCTCAGACACAAAGTCTTTGTGTTACTTGGGGTAATTTCCCACTGGTATGAGGCTTCCAACAATGAAGTCATATCTCACTAGCTATGAAGATGTATGGGTATCTTGTCTTAAAAATTCTGAACTAGTGAAGTTTTTGTATCTTAATACCTCAGCGTTGTCGATTACAATATAATGTGATCTTGTAGTGAAAAAAAAAAAAATTAATAAATTGGAAAAACAACCCTAGCAATTCATAAAGAAGTTTTCGGAGAAAGAGTCCAAGTAGACTAACTTTCCAAACAGTGGGCAGGGCTTTTTATCTATCCTTGGATCTCCTAAGCACATGATCCGATGCTCAAGCCTACTGATGCCAATAACAATAAGCCTACTGAAAACTAAACTCGTACTGATGCTTTATCAGGTATATACATGTACCAATCTTTATAACTGCATTTGCCTCCTGGATCTCCAGAACAGGAATGGGAATTACATGCACTCATACCAAATCCTATAGAGTTCGTATGTTTCTGCCCAATTTACACTGAGGTGAGTCATTTAGTCCTTGATTTACACCAGTGTGAATGTAGATTTTTTTTCATTATAAAAGTCACTTGGGAAGATACCTCATAAAAATCAATGCAACTGCATATATACAAAACCTGTCTGATTATATGGTTACTTTCATTTCATGGTGTATTGCCTTTTAAATGAGCTCTGACAGTTTATAGTAACCAGGGATCTCTACAACATTCGACTAAACTAAAAATTAATTCTCTCTTTTTTATACATGGTCCTCCTATTGGTATTTTATTAGAGTTTCAGGTAAATATAAGTTAGTTATGTCATTTTAGAGAACACTGATGCTTAGTCACTTTATAGCGATTTGAATATCCTTTTGGTGTATATGCTAGCTGATCTGTGACTTAAATATGAATATAATCAAAGAGTCCCAAAAGAGGGCTTTACTTTACTTAGGGCAAATCATGCCTGACAAATTTGGCATGATTTCTTCTATGATAAGGGTACAGCACTGATAAATAGGGGCAGAGCAATTGACTTTGTCTACCTAGACTTATGCAAAGTGTTTGATGCTATCCCATATGATATCCTTGTCTCCAAACTGGAGAGACATGGTTTTCATGGATGGATCACTTGGTGGATAAAAAATTGGCTGGATGGCCACATGCAGAGCTGGTCAATGGCTCATTGTTCACGAGGTCAGTAACAAGAAGTGTCTCTCAACACCAGTACTGGGGCTGAGACTGTGCATTTTTTTGGTGACATGGACAGTGGGATTGAGGGCACCCTCATGCAGCTTGCAGAGGACACCAGGCTGTGTGGTGCTGTCAACACACAGGAGGGAAGGGATGGCACCCAAAGGGACCCTGACACACTCAGGAGTTGGATCCATGCAAACCTCATGAGGTTCATCAAAGCAAAGTACAGAGTCCTACACCTGGGTCACAGCAATCCCAGACACACCTATGGGTTGGGCAGAGAAGTGATGAGAGTAGCCCTGAGGAGAAGGACTTGGGTGTGATGGTTGATGAACAACTCACTGTGAGCTGGCAGCATGCACACCAGCTCTGCAGTGAGATCTCACTGGAGTGCTGCATCCAGCCCTGCAGTGAGATCTCACTGGAGTGCTGCATCCAGCCCTGCAATGAGATCTCACTGGAGTGCTGCATCCAGCTCTGCAGTCTCCAACACGAGAAGGCCTGGAACTGTCAGAGCAAGTCCAGAATAGAGGCACAAAGTTGATAAGAGGACTGAAACACCTCCCTTATGAAAACAGGCTGAGAAAGCTGGGGTTTTTCAGCCTAGAGGAGACCTCACAGCAATTTTCCAGTATCTGAAAGGGGCCTACAGGGAATCCGAGAGGGACCTTTCATCAGGAATTGTAGTGACGGGACAAANCTGCATCCAGCTCTGCAGTCTCCAACACGAGAAGGCCTGGAACTGTCAGAGCAAGTCCAGAATAGAGGCACAAAGTTGATAAGAGGACTGAAACACCTCCCTTATGAAAACAGGCTGAGAAAGCTGGGGTTTTTCAGCCTAGAGGAGACCTCACAGCAATTTTCCAGTATCTGAAAGGGGCCTACAGGGAATCCGAGAGGGACCTTTCATCAGGAATTGTAGTGACGGGACAAAGAATAATGGGTACAAATTGAAAGAGGGAAAGTTTAAGTTAAATATCAGGGAGAAATTCTTTACTGTTGAATGGTGAGACACTGGAACAGGTTGTCCAGTGGGTGCCCCAGTCCTGGCAGCGTTCAAGGCCAGGTTGGATGGAACTGCTGGGAGGTATCACCGCCTATGGAAGTGGGGGTGGATACTTTAAGGTCCCTTCCAACCTAAACTATTTTATGATTCTGTTTTCAGTAGCCAAAGCTACTGAAAAAATTCTTGAGTATAAGATTTTTTCAGATTATTAGACACTTCAATTGGTTCATTGCCCAACCCATGATGAGGAATTTTAGTCATGAATGTGGCTAAAATGTGATTAAACTTTATGACTTGATATTTTTTGGTGTTTAAATGTCTTGTTAAACTTCTACTTTTAAGAATTAAAATTCTAATTTTAACTTTTAATTTTAAAAGTCACCATTTATGCTTTTTGACAATTGGCATGGTATTTCTATTTCAGGACTGTTTAGTCAGATTTCTGTAGTTTTTCCTTCATTTGAGACACCAAAGTTTCCATCTTGAAGAAACTGCAGCTCCCAAATGATTGAAAAATAATTCTACTTGTTTGAATTTCTCATTAACTGCCTAGCCAACTCGCTTAATTTTTAATGATCAGGGAAAAAAATAGATTTTTGGTTTCTTGAACCATAAAAATACTAAAATGGGCAGAATTTTCTGTCTAAATGTTTATAGGCCAGAATTTTACATCAAGAAAAATAAATCCCAGCAATGATACTACAGCATATTAGAACAGCCTTACAGGTGCTTGAAAATGTGCTGAGTGTAATAATTTCAGTAGCATAACCAAACATTTAATGACCTAATCATACATTTGCCAAAGGGAGACTTCATTGCAAGAAGTCATATTCAAAGGGAAACCGGGTTTTCTGTAGCTCTGGAAGGTGGGTCCCAACAGCTCAGCTGTGGGAGAAAAAAGAAAACCATAAGAAAATATATACTGAATAGTCTCAGGGAAAAAAAAAGCACCACGGCACTAGAGAAATACAGTTTCTGTGTTAAATCAGTCGTATCCCAGTTTTAGTCGTGCAAAACTTACTGATAGGTTTAGATGGAGATGATTATAAATTAAAGAAAATTTCTCTGTGAGATGTGGCAAAGAGAGAGAGAATGAATGGCACCATCAAAGACAGACATTATAAAATCTTCTGAAGGTGCAACCATGGAATTCTTGCTTTGGTTTGTTCCCAAATCTGTAGCTGGAATAAAAATTTCAAGTTCCTTGGCTTTCCAGGTGCATCTTTCAGTTGGAGGAGGGTGGAAATGCATTAACAGTGATAGGTCAGATACTTGTGATGGTCCAGCTGCATTGCTCAGAGCAGGGTACAGCATTAACCACGTTTAGCGCTGGTGTAAATAGGTTACCCCCTTTCCATTGGTGCTGCAAATCCATGTTTCTTTATAGAAGCACCCTGTGAATGTCATGATGGCATGGCCTTGGCATCAGAAGGCTTCTGCAGATGGAGTAGAAGAATGCTTTATGACTTGTGATGTAGCATGACGTATTTGTCAATGACCTTCTTCTGTAACCCCTCTGTTCTCATCTCCCTTTTTCTTTCTGTTCCAATTACTTTGAGCAGCCTCAAGAAAAAAATACCAAACCACCAAAATGAGTAAGTCCCCTGTGAAGTCATGAAATGTTTCCTCTTAAATAATGTCATTTCATGCTTCTACATCTTAAACTCTGACCATTTTCTCCAGTGGGGAAAATGTCAAGTTTAAGTGTCAATACCACTCATTACTAACTAACCATTAGTATTTGAGTGAGAAGTAGTTACTAATACATTCCAACAACTCAGTTTCCAGTGTATGATTGGAGAGAGTACCAGAATTATTAACTTTTCTACTTCTAAGGCATTTTCCATGAACAGTTTATTTTTTTCTAATTATACAGTTTGAAAAAGAAAAAGACTTCAATGTCATTACTCCTCAGTTTGCTGACATGCTACTGTTTACCAACAGACTGGTGCACCAAGATGGAAGCCTGCCTGACATAACTATGATGAATTTAACAGCCAGAAGAGAAAAGGAAGAAGATAAAATGCTGGAAGAGGCTGGTGAGAAAGGAATGGAAGAGCCAGAGGGGGAGGGAGGGAAAGGGAGGGTCAAAAAAGGAAAAGAAGAAGAGAAGGATGATGAGGATAAAGAAGATGATAATGATGATGACGATGAAGACAATGAATCAGAGGAAGAAGAAACTACAGGTAAGCTCTGCAGCTGCAAATTTTTCTTTCCTCAGTCTTAATTATTAGTATCAATAGGTGGTTTGTTATTGGTCATCCCTGTTAACTTCAGTCACCAGGTTTTCCTTCTAGTTTCACGTGCAGTCTGTCAAAGAGCCTGAACTGAGCAGATGGCTACTTGTCAATTATTCAACAGGCTATAGGCTCTTCTTGGGAAAAAATTGTACTGTAGGATGCTGAGAGGAAGAAACCAAAAAGAAAACCAGTGCCCATGTCTTCTAGGTGGTCTGGGTTAGATTATTTGATGGCTACCCCAAATCCTCAGTACTCCTTTAGAGTGAAATCTCCTTACAACAAAGAAAATAATACACATACATATTTAATATCTGATACTGCATGCTTTCAAGGCACCCTTCCCCAGAAAGTCCCAATGGCTTTGCTTCATTATTTATGTGCACATTAGTGTCATGTTTTTCACTTCTGAATATGCAATGTGTAATTGATGCCAGATGAACAAAAAAAGCTTAAGGGCAGACATGGGTATGGCTTATACTGTCATCCTTGATATTGTTAACATGAACTTCTAAAATGAATTATTGCCATAACTCAGTTTGTAATATGAGCCAAAAGTGAAATTAGGAAACAGCCTTTAACACCCAAGGAAGCTGTATTCTTTGGAAAGGGCCTTACTACAAATTTAGTTACTCATGCCAATATTCACAGGACTGTGACGCCTGAATAGGGAGAGGATCTTTGTCAAGGCAAAATGGCAGCACATCAGGCTTAGCAGCCCTAGGGAATCAGGGAATCATTTAGGTTGGAAAAGACTTCTTAAGATCATTAAATCCAATCATTAACCCACTACTGCCATATCCACCACTGAACCATGTCCCTAAATGCCACACCTATACGTCTTTTAAATACCTCCAGGGGTGGTGACTCCACCACTTCCCTGGAGAACCTGTTCCAGTGCTTGAACCTCAGCTGAAACAACTTACCTTTCCTGGCTGGAACAGCTGTCATCACAGAGGTGGTCATGGGCCACAGAAACCTTTATTGACCAGCTTTCATACTGTCTGTGAGGGGTCTGGTGGACTCCAGCCATCCCAGCTAGTTGGAAGGGCATTGGGACAGAGGCCAGCTTGTGGACATTACTCTGTGCAGTGACACATGCAAGCAGGGAAGTGGGGAGCTGCAGCTGGTGTTGTTTGGAAACAGCACAAGGGGATCCATCTTTAAGCTGCACATGCCATTTATTTCTGCTGGAGTTATACCACTTGTACGCAGCCATGTGGCCAGGGCTTTGACATTAAACACATTCATGTGTGCAGACTTCACTACAGAGTGTTGTACAATCTTTCAGCGGATGCAGTTAGTAAGATTTTATTTTTTTTTTATTTTATTTTATTTTATTTTATATTTTATTTTGTTTTATTTTATTTTAATGTGTGTGTATTGCCTGGCCATGCGAGACAGAGCACCTTATCTGCCTGCTCCACTTAATTGGCACTACCTGGATACATATTGCATGATGCAACACTGCAAATGAAAACAAATGCAATGAAAGAATGAGTGCAAACACCTAACTCTGTAAAGCCTTCTCTTAAATTTTCTCACTGTGATTATAAAAACACATGGAGGATTAGAGTTTTGCAGCTTAGTTAATTTCTCAAGTTTAATTATGTGCTTGCAGAATTCACATCAGTCAGCATTTTTATTGGGATTTTCTAAGTTGTGGCTGGAGAAAAAAGGCAAAGGAAAAAAATGGAATTTGTTCATGAGGTGTTCCAGAAGTCTGCTTTTTCACACAAAATGTTCATGTGTTCTTCACACAAATATGCATGGAGTAACCACCTTGGTGTGCTTTACATATAAAATAAAGTGATAATTTGAAATAATTTGAAATAATTTCATAAAGAATGTGGTAACTCCTTTGCATTTTTGCCAGCTTAGACAGTGATGTGCTTCAGAATCACTTGCAAATGTTTCCATCTCTGATATAAAGTGTAAGAAAGTTCTCTCATGCAAAATCCCTCCTAATCTCTAAAATGCTTTTGAAACCCCAAATAGAGTGTGAAGACTCTATACTAATATGTACCAGCCAGATGAAACAGTTTGTTACAGCCAGCCCATAAGCAAAGTCATCACTTAGAGGGCATGATTCAGCAAAGTATTGTCATGTACACTCACCTGTAACAGGTGATGCCACTTGCTCACTGGAGCACTATTTGGGAGGGTGGCTTTTTTAGCCAAACACCCCTGTGAAGGGATACTTTCACCCAACTTCATGATCTCCACTTGATAAAGCTTTTTCAACTGAGGAAATATTGGACTGGGCTACAGTTTACCTTTCTTGATTTAGATATCCTGTGAAGGGCACAGGTCACACTCTAAGAGGCTGTGCTGTTTTCAAGGCAGTTTAGGTAACTCTGACATCTAAAGATATCTGTAGTACAGTTGTCTAAACCCTTGTGACAGGAATACAAGTCCTAGTGTGCGTGGATTTCTTCCAATCTGGCTCAAAATCTTCCTGAGTAGTAGTAGTAGTAGTAGTCTGTGCTTTCTGAAAACAGGCTGGGTCCATAGCTTCCAAGCATCAAAAAAAAATTTTATTTTTCTGAGCTGGAAAAGGGCCAGGGCTGGAATTAGTTCCTGAGTGAGCTCTCTAAGCTTAGGTCCAAAAATACTGTAAGACAAGAGTCCAAAAAGAGCTCTGATGAGAGGAATAAAAGCAAAATTGGCAAGGGAGGCCACCACTGCCGCTTTTGAAGCGCGGAATCTTTCCAGGGAGTGTGGGTCAGAAGGGAAAGCACTGCAGCTAAGTGGGCTTCCACCCCATTTTTAGTTAGTTAACCACTGAGCCATACCTTTGTCCTCCATCTTCTCTTACTCTAAGGCTTAGAAGAGAAGCAGGAAGCTCGTTGTTGTCTAGTGGAGTATTCCATTTCACAGAGACCTTCTGTTTTTGTCCTTACAATGACTGTGCTTGAACATCCCTGCAGACTTAAGGAACAAATGGCATCTGGTGATCGACCGCCTAACAGTGCTGTTTCTGAAATTCCTGGAGTATTTTCACAAGATGCAAGTCTTCGTGTGGTGGCTGTTGGAGCTGCACATCATCAAAATTGTTTCCTCTTACATCATCTGGGTGACAGTGAAAGAGGCAAGTAAACACCCACTGTCAAACTCTCACCCACCGTGGAGGCCTGTCAGCATCTGCCGTGTGCTTACACACCCAGGTGTAGGGAGAGGGCTTCCTCCTGTCAGACCTCATTGAAATTATGGGATCCAGCTGGGTTTGGTCACCTGCTGGGAACCTGTCCTGACATCTTCCACATTCTCTCTGTTTCAAGAGTCTCAGCCCCCACCTTTTCTCCAGATATTAAAATTTTATTGGTCCAATTCTATGGATTTAAGAGACATAACCTCTCTCCTGCTCAAACTGTCTGTGGGTACCATCCAAGGATGCAAAGTGTAGAAAAGGACTGGGAAGGTACATTCAGGAAGATTACTTAAACTTGGTCTGGTGCTTAAGAAACAGGAATGTGAAACTATGCCTAAAGAAAAAGGGAGCAACACTTTCAGCTGTGCTTTTGGTGTGGGCAGTGTGAGTTCTCTTTGTGACAGCCATTTCTTCAACGTGGTAGTAAGTCTGGATTCACTAAAAACAAATATATCCCTTTTCTCACATTTTCTTCTGGGGGAGAAGTCAAGAGGATGAAGGTCAGTTGCACAGACTGTGCCATCTTTTCTTTGTTCCATCTATACTAAAGCAGAAAAGCTGCATGTGGTCCTTTGTATATCACATGTGTTGATAAGGAAGATATGGAGTTTTGTGGATCTAATAGTATTAACATTATGCAGGTGGTAAATTCCTTCCTAAACCAACTGTCAAGTTTTTCCTTCTTCACTTACTGCTTTGTGTCTGTTATTGTGGGTATTGTTGTAAATTTTTTTTTCAGTATTTTCCTCAAAGTTTCTGCATGTTCTTTTCTTTTGAATGGTTCTTTTTTTTACCTGCTGTGGAAAAGGTCAACTTTCTCAGTTCTTTTGTTACTCCATGTAATTTCTGTACTGTTTTTGTGTTTTCAGGTGTCTCTGTTAAACTTTGTGTTTTTAATTGCCTGGGCTCTTGCTTTGCCATATGCTCAGTTTCGCCCACTGGCATCAAGTATCTGCACTGTTTGGACGTGTGTGATTATTGTCTGCAAAATGTTGTACCAGCTCACATCTATTGATCCCAAGAATTTTTCCAGAAACTGTACTTTGGTGAGTACAAATGCATATTAAAAAGGTTTGACTGCTATCTTCTCCAGTGAAGGAGGGCGAAAGGAAGAATATCAAGTACAAAAATAACAGTTCACCTGATGTATTATTGTTGATTATCATGCCCTTCCCAAGCAGTCTTAAATGTCGTGTTTTATAACTGTTGCATTTTCTTTTTAGCCAGGAGAGAATGAAACTAAGGTCAATTTAGAAGAACTGAAAACCTCAGTGCTCTACAGTGGGCCAGTTGATCCTACAGAGTGGGTTGGATTGAGAAAATCTTATCCCCTTCTTGTGTACTTAAGGGTAACTTCTTTGTTGTCTGTATTCAGATTTTTTTATTTGTGATGAAAGTAGTATTGCCTTTGAAATAAATAACCTGTCACACCAAAAAAACAAAAAAGTGTAATGCAAAGGGAAGTACAGAGGCAAAGAGGCAACAGAAAACCACATCTGTTACATAGAACATTTCCAGAAGGGATTCAGTACCAATTAAGATATTCTTTCATGTAGAATTTTCACTTTTGGACTACCATCTGTTAAAAGCTCTTTAAGAAATGTGATATTTAAAAACTCTAAGTAATTAAGAGTTGGCATTCAGGTACCAAAGGACTGATGGCTCTAATTGGAATAATAGCCCCGAATGACAGTGTGTGCTAGAAGTTAATTTTTTTAAGTGCTTATTCCTTAGCCACAGTTTAGAAAATATAATGAGTTAAGAGAATCATTTATTCAAACACGAGTAAAAGGATGTCTTTTGTTTTTTTTTCTTAGTTTTGATTGATTCCTGTGAGCAATTTTTTATTATTCCTCTATTGATTGAAAAAGGTTCCTTGCAGTGAAAATGTGCCAAGTCCTGGGGAAAACCATATCTCCTATTAATTTAAAGAATTTCCAGCATTCTATATACACGGTTTAATTTTGTCAGAAAACACAAAAATTCCAGTGGCCCCTGTTTCAGGAGAACCTTTTCCCAAGTATTTCTCAGAGAACAGAGATCTAGAATTTGTCACTTCTGCTTCAGTTATGACTTCCTTGAGGAACTTTCTTTGAGCTGGTCTTTTAAACCAGCTTTTGGGGTTAGTTAGTACTTTTCTTCTATTGAGCACAGGGCAGATCTCCCTCCTGAGATAAATGAAAAATCGATTCATAGCTGCCCTTGACTGCATCCTAGTCAATCTGGCTTTGGGACAGAAGCAGCTGTGCCTGACAGAAGACTGGCAGATAGACTGTTCATGTGAAAGAGTGCCCAGGTTAAATTTGCTCTACCCAACATCCTTGTTTTGGAAGTTAGTGCTTGACAGCTAAAATTCTGCAGGTGATTTTTGTGTATGTTTGAATCTTCTATCTCCTGAAAAACAAAACATACCTTAAGAGAAGCTGTGAAATATGAGAGGGCACGTGGCTGGATCAATGCCTTTTTCCTTCCCTCCGTTTCCACAACTTTGTTAGTTTCCACATCTTGGTTAGTTTTTGTTATATTATTTTTAAATTAACATCTTTATATAGATCTTCTGGATATCTGTATGATTCATCAAAACCCACGAGTTGGTGGGGACCTTAATTTTTTTCAATCACAGTAGCTGGGAATAGGTGCCAGTGCATTCTGGAGTGCAGAAGTCCTCAGTGATAACATCAATTTGACTATTAATGAGTTTATGCTTATCAGAAAATTTTATATCTTCTCGCAATTTTAGTTTTTATTTAATACTCTCCTAATTGTTTCTCCCATAGAATAACTTACTGATGCTGGCTATTCTGGCTTTTGAAGTTACAATCTACCGTCACCAAGAGTACTACAGATGTCGAAATAACCTCACCGCACCTGTGACTAAAACCATTTTCCATGACATTACAAGGGCACATCTGGATGATGGACTTGTAAACTGTGTCAAGTATTTCATAAACTACTTCTTCTACAAGTTTGGTTTGGAGGTAAATATGTATTATTTTTCTTTAGGTTATCATTCCAAACCTTTTGAACATGTTATTTTTGAACAGTAGCTTGGGGTGTGTTTGACATCTAGAGACTTATTAGTCATCATTCATGTTAGTCATCTCTGTTCCCTTACCTTGTTTATTTGTTCATGTGTACATGAAATGTACTTTCAAAAAACCTTTCCATAAATAGTGATTTTTCACAATTTTCTGTGTCTATCTGAAGGAAGCAACTCCCAGAGTAATGCATCCTAAATTTAATAACAATGATGCTCACTTCTCTTTTAAACACTACCACCACTTTTATCAATGGAGTAAACTGTTCACAGCCATCTGAGGATTAAGAATGAACGAAAATTTTAAAAGCCCAGCAAGTTATTTCCTTTGGGAAATGATTTTAAGATCATTCTAATCTGGGGAGAAAGAAAACCAAAATAGCATTGTGTGCTGAATATATGAAGTGTTCACAAAGTTTCAAAACATGTTTCATGGAACAGAGTGAAGGGACTGCTTTCAGGGAGGCTAGAGAACAGAAATGCTGGAATGCAGAGCCTTTTAAATAATGGAAAATTAAAGCTCTCTTGCAGGAATTGACTGGATTTGTCTATCACAAATAGAAGCTCTATGGCCTAAATGCTTTGTCCATTTCCTACATGAAGATACATTTTAGTTGTTACCAATTTTAATAGTTCTTTTCCACGTCTGCATGTCCTATCAAAATATGTGGCTGTGTAATATATTCTTTGCTTGGCAACAATTAAATGTTTCACATACTAGCTATTGTGACAAGGCTCTTTCCTCCCTGTATCTTTAGATATCACATAAGGGAAACCTGCTCTAGACAGAGTATGAAAATTTTGGATGTTTGGGTGGAGTGGTGGAAATTGCGGTTGGAGCAACCTGTTGGTTTGCATGGGGTTCCTGCAGTCAGATGCAGCCACGTCCAAGCATTCTGTCAGGACCCACAATAATTTCTTGTTGTTGTATTGACTAGCCACGAGGTTGTAAAAGCTGTTTATGTTTCTTTACTTCATTTCCAGACCTGTTTTCTTCTATCAGTGAATGTAATTGGTCAAAGGATGGATTTTTTTGCAATGATTCATGCCTTCTGGCTGATTGCTGTACTGTATCGACGTAGGAGAAAAGCTATTGCAGAGATCTGGCCAAAATATTGCTGTTTTCTAGCATGCATCATTATGTTCCAGTACTTCCTTTGCATTGGCATCCCACCTGCTCCTTGTAAAGGTAAGGACACTCTTTATGTAAAATTTTATTTTATATTTTGTATAGAAAAATGCTGGAAAATTGGTAAGTATTCTGAAGAAAAGGAGTAAGTAATTTTTGTGAAGTACTGATTGAATTTTTGCTTGCTTTGCCACACAGACTATCCATGGAGAACTGGCAATGCCAACTTCAATTCCAACATCATAAAGTGGTTATACTTTCCAGACTTCATTGTGAGACCAAACCCTGTCTTCCTTGTGTGTAAGTATTTTAGCACATAGTTGTGAAGTGTTTATATGTCCTTTGCTTAAATCATCTGTACAGTGGAATTTGAAGCCAGCATTTTATTTATATTTCAGTAGCAAGATGACAGATTTTTTTGGCTGATTGAATACTAAGCATGACTTTGAATATAGTAGAAAAATTCACAAAATTAGTAATTTTTGTATCTGCTTTTCCTGTATCCCTTTCTTTAATATGTTGACATCAAAATGTATGAATATTTCCCCTTTTCTCATTTATTTCTCCATAAAAGTCATAGACAATGACGAGTAAAAAACCTAAAAATATTAACAAATTTCAATTCGGAGTTAAATGCATTGAAAACCACTCAGTGGTTCAAAGTGTGAGGAAGCAGTCTGGTAACTACATTATAATATATCCCACCTCTCCTTACACCTATGTTGATGACTGAACTTTTCCTTGCAATCATTACTTTCTCCTAGATGACTTCATGCTGCTTCTGTGTGCATCCTTGCAAAGGCAGACATTTGAAGATGAAAATAAAGCTGCAGTACGAATCATGGCTGGAGACAACGTGGAAATTTGCATGAACCTTGATGCAGCATCTTTCAGCCAGCATAATCCTGTTCCTGACTTCATCCACTGTCGGTAAAAACTGAATCTTAAACATTTGGAAAATACAGCGCTTCCTTTTCGTAAAGTTCACTAGGGTAAAAGTCATTCTCACAGCTTCCAATTTTACTTGGAATTTTTATTCATGTATGTTCCCATCTAACATATTGCTGTATAGAAGCAGATAATTAATTTCTGGGTAATCAGCATCTGGTTTAGAACAGGGTGGATGCAAACATGTCTTCCTACAATTGATGATTGTTTTAAGTTCTCTCCAGAGAAGTTCAGTGATAAATTTGCCTGAAAGCCTGCATTCACAGAATCATAGACATGTTTAGGTTGGAAACAACCTTTCAGATCTCATGTTCCACTGCTGTCTTAGACAACCAACACATTGCAAAATGTTCACCTTTAGTTAACAAGTACTTGCATGCTATCTGTGCACATGGGGATTTAGAAAGTTTGAGGAAAAAAAAGTAGTTTGGCTGTTAGATTATTCTAACCCTCCATATTTCCAACTCCGGAAAGAATCTCGGTACCCAAATTTGAATTTCCCTCTATGAATGCCTGGTGGGGCAGCATCTGTGTTGGACTTAAGTGCTCTGGTGGTTTCCCCCCAAACACAGACATTAGCAAGAATACATTGCAGTCTGCAGTTTCCCATGTATGTGTTTATTCCAAAGAAGTCATCAGTTGTGTCCTGCTGAGTCTAAGCACAATCAAAATAATTCTCTAAGAGACTGTCCTTTGTGCTATTTAATCTAGGCATAAGAACAATAAAAGTGTCTTGGAAGGACAATTGACATGACTTCCTGGTCCTGAGCATTGCATACAAGGTTGTTTAGGAAGGTGAATAATACACAAAGGGGCAGAGCTTGAGGCAGTCTGTTCTGAACTTCAAACAATGGAACTGTTCCATTGTGTGATCATTTCAGCAAACACAGATTAGCTCAGCTCTTCTAAATTGTGCTGGACATGCTCTTATTTGATGTTGTCTCTGGAAGTCTGTGCAGTATCACAAGAGTAAATGGAAAGAGTAAGATTTCTTAGCTGTGGTGTTCAGTCAGACTTGATCTGTGAATGGATGTTACCAACAGAAGTCTGAGTATGACAGGAATAGAAAAATGTCTAGAACTAATGTCCATAGGAATGTTCCTTTTGATTACAGACTTTTTTCTTTTACCAGACAAGTGGTATCAATAGAATCCCTTCTCAAGATCTTTAGGATGATCCTGCTACTTCTGTTAGATTGATTGCCAAATCTATCTTGAAATAGATTTGAAGAGGAGAGTCTTGAAACACTGAAGTGACGCGTTTGTCCAGAGATTTATAGTTGCTACTGGGCAAAGGTTGAACAATTCTCCCCCTTGAGAATTTCCAGTCTACACAGTGAACCTAGTGCTCTAGATTTAGTAACATAAGCAGGAAGTGAGAAGTATTAATCTTCAAAATTCTCCATCAAGTGAGAATGCTTTCTAAAAGATATCTGACAAATAGGGCTTGGTTGAGAGGAAATGTAGGGGAGATTGCCTGAGTTTTTCTCTTGCCATTGAAGTTGTGTTCATCTTAGCAAAGGCTGATGCAGGAGTTGCATTGGACACACTGATGTGTTTAGTCACTGGTAAAGACCTTCACTGGTTTCTGGCAGAAAGACTGAATTTTCTTCCCTTAGTCCAGAAAAAAAACAATCATTCTGAAAGAAAACTCATTAATGATGAGAATGTGTTTTAAAGCTGTCTTTGGAAGAGAAAAAGGCAAGAAAATCACTGCTTTTTAAACAGCCTCTCTGGGGATCTTTTCAATGCTCTGGAATGAATTCTGTATGGAATCTGATAGGTCATGCTGGTCATCTCTATAAGATACCCCCATATGGAAAAACATGAAACTTCAAAATACAGAGAGTATTTGAAGATTTTGGGTGGTAATCAGAGTCAGGTTTACAGTGGAAAGCAAAGTTCAAGCTGAACTGGCCTGTTGCCCCTCTACAATCCTTTGAGTCAGTTTCTGTGTTTTGCTTCATGGGCATGGTATGCATCTACTTGAAGCCTTTGGTGGCAGGACATCCACTCAGACACACTGCTGGGTGTGTGCTGACTGAGGAGACCTGTGCAGAGGTGATTGACAATATGGAACCATTTAATTGGGAATTAGCTGAATGTGTTAGGCAGTAGGTAATATTACTGACTGAGAATACAAAAAGCCCCAGAAAATCAAAGAACCCATTAGGGGAGGTGAGCTGAACAAATAAACTCTGATCACTTTATATTTGTTCCACCTAAATGCCAGTAATCTGTGCAACTATTTCATGGGGCAGTTTTATGTTGTGTGAATAAGGAGAATAATGAAAACAAGTCAGAGAAAGAAACAGGGACATTTTTGTCTATAAAATGAATCATGAATTACTAGAAAACCCATTAATTAATGCATTCAGGAGCAAAGGAAATTCCTGTTTATAATATCTTTTCTTGTGGATATTTGGGAAGGGAATCATGGAATCATAGACTGGTTTGCATTGAAATGGAAGGGACCTTCCATTTCAAAGGAAGATCATCTAATTCCAACCTCCCTAACAAGGCTAGTGACAGCTTCCACTAGACCAGGTTGCTTAAAGCCCCATCCAAGCTGGCCTGGAACACTTGCAGGGATGGGGCATCCACAACTCTGGGTGACCTGTTCCAGTGCCTCATTACACTCTTCCACCCTCTTTTAGGCTATAACTTCTAATTTTTTTTGTTTGTTTGTTTGCAATGTTAGCTGTATGAATGTGTAATGAGAACATGTAGGATGGTGTCTCTAAGTACAAATCTTCCTTTAGGATGAACTGCATAATAGGTCTTGTGTTCTTTAAGGTATCTTACCATTCTTTGAGCTCTTATGTGTCTCTTTCAATGCTTTCACTACAATATTATCTCAGGCTTTGGATTATGTTATTTTTGAGAGGTTACACTGCACATATGCTATCCTAAATGCCTAATTTGCTTCAAAGAATAGCTGACAGTACCTTAAGGTGACTGAATATTTTATTAGGAGTTATAAATCTTTAAAAGAAGGACTCTCAAGCTCTGGGTAATCCACCGAAGATCTACCTCAGAGGAAAATGTATGTATCTGGCCTCCATCCAAGACAACTTGGAACTGAAAGGGCTTTGTCTAAAATAATTTCTTGTGCTTTTCAAGAGAAGTTTCAGAATATTAATATTTAGTGACAAGGACAAGGACTTGGTTCAAATACTATCCAAGCTAGTGAAACTAATAATGGCATTTCTCCAAAAGGTAGTCAGGAAACAGCCAAACAGTAAGAGAAGACAACCTGGTTATGAATAAATTATGAAGGAGAAGAAAAAAAAATTAAAAGTTATATTTGGTATTCTTGTGTTTTCTGAGAAGCCTGATGTGTATTTACTGCTATGTAAAAGAATGGCAGCTGCAGACTGAAGCATCCTTTCTGAAGTCACATCACTTGAGAAGATAACTACTTGGTCACTGTTCTAGTAGGCAGGGATAAAAAGATTCTAACTGCAGCGTAAACAGTGGCAGAAGAAGAACATATTTCCAAAATGCTTCATTTTCTTCTCTCTGGAGTAATACTTGAGTTCAACAATGATAAATACAGTCTAAGTAAGAGATTTCCTGAAATTTTCTTGTCTTTCCACCCCCAGATTTCTCAGGGGATACATGCTTGACCCCAAAGGAGTGCACATCCAAAGGACTTTGAAACAGAAATAAGAACAAAGAATAGAAATAGGAGCTTTTAGAATGACACAGGATTTAAAGCAACCTCACTGAGGATAATCCTTTCCCACAGTCTCTAATGCTGGAAAATTTTAATTTCAGTTCCCAAGAAGCTTTCAGACATTCTCTTAGACGTTGTCAGGGAAAAAAAAAAAGCTTGGAATTGTAATCTGCTTTTTTCCACTTGGAAGCAGGAACAGTCATTGAACTGTCTCCTTTAATACCTGTGCTCTGGGAACCATCATGAGAGGAGTCAGGTAAAGTGTTTGAAAGGCAGCTGTAATGCCAGTCTTGTAACTGTGTTCCAACTTAGGTCAGTGAGATAAGACCTGCAAATGAACATTACAGGCTTCCTGTCATATTTATTATTTAAAGCAGATAAACATTCTGTTGTGAAAAAAAATGATCTTCAACAAATAACACAGTTGTGAATTTGGGTTTTTCTAAGGTGGATACAAACATGAAGAAAGGACTTCACTGGTAAGCAAGAAATTGCAAAAGAATATTAGTTCCTTGAGAGGGTTTAACAAAAGTAGTAGGAATTAAGACCTATAGGATCTACAACACTAGGTTTGAAGAAGTCCATTGAACTAAGGGAGCTACTTCTCAGAATATTGGATGTTGCTTTTGGCAAAGGGAAAATCAACAAAACTCCCTTCTGAAACCTGAAATAGAGCTCCAGGGAAAGGGTTTGAGGTTGCAATGTTGAGATTAGAAGGGGAAACAAGCTCTGATGCAAGGTCACACAGGCTGCTAAAGAGTGTAAAGAGTAGGAGATACAGAAGAAAGGAAAAGAAAAAGAAAAAGGAAAAGGAAAAGAAAAAGGAAAAGAAAAAGGAAAAGAAAAAGAGGAAAGAGAGAAGGGGAAGGGGAAGGGAAGGGAAGGGAATTTGGGAGCAGGTGAAGCTTACAGAACACATATGTATGGGGACAATATGTCATCAGAAGAAGGCTACAGGAGGAGCCTTGGGGTTATGAAGATGGGTACCACACTCAGAGCAGGGGGCTGCTTAGGCAAAACAATGAAGCTACATAACAACAGCTCCTCCAGCATGAAGAAGCCTTGAGCTGCATCCATCACCACAAAAGGCTCTTCCCAGTGTTTAAGCAGAAGTGTGTTCTTCCCCTAAATTTCAAAGTGCTGGCTGAGGATAAATACGTTTCCTGAAAGGGGTTACTGGCTGCAGCATCAGCACCTCTTGGTGCCTGCAGGCAGATGTCCAGACACTAGACTGGTCACAGCCAAACACATTGTGTAGCATGCCAGGAAGACAACTACACCTACAGCAACCTCTCTGCAACAGGCTGGATTGTATTACAGTTAAAAATTAATTCCTGTGGAAATAAAATATTCAAACAATCATGGTAAAACCAATAAAACTTTAGAAAAGAAAAACAGATAATTTGATATAGAAAGCCATCTGGGGTTAAAATAGCTTTGATGGATGTGTGGAATGAACTTCACATTGTCTTCCTTGGTTTTGAGCAAATTGATATGGTAATTTTTTCCAAAATGTTATCCAGAGTATTAGAGGGTTCTACTAATGACATGGTTGGAAAATCAGTGGGTTTTATTTCTCATTAATCTTGCAGGTTTCTTCTATGTAATTTCTTATTCAGAGGCTGTCAGGCTACCAAAAGCTTGATGCTTTTGGTGCACTGGCTAATCTTACTCAGATGTGTGACTGTGCAGCCTTCTGCTGCATTCTCCCACCTTTCTGCATTCATCACACCAGCACTGAGTTGTTTCAGAGGCTAAATGGGCAGAAAAGTATCCCTTCGTTCTGTCCTCCCTCAAAGTAAATAGGCTTTTGCAAATTTTCTTCTTGAAACCATTTCAAAAAGCCAAAGCCAAAAAAGAGGCTGAAATGCAGAGCTGAAGATATGACAGGGGATGGGACTGTCCCCTTGGGAAACAGCTGTGCAGATTTCTGAGGTGTATTGTTAAATATGACATCCTAAGAGGATCTTTTGCTCTTGGTGAATGAAGGGAGATTTAAAGAACACTTAGAAAATGAGAGTTTGGAAGATGTACTTGACATTAAACGAATTATCTGTGTTGTCTGCAGTGAAAGCATAACATCCAGTATATGCTAGCCAAGATTAAGCATTTTCTCCTGTCTTTTCAGAAGCTTTTAAACAGAGGGTAAGCACCTCAGCTGTCCTCATGGGTTTGTGTAGGGTCTTTTTAACTGCTGGGGTGTCTTTGTCCTTCAGCCTCCCACTGTTGCATTGTGATCCCAGAGCAAGGAACTGAAACTTCTCCTTCCTAATGTTCTGGGCTTTAAGGCAGAATTTAAAGATTTATGTATGAGAACGTGTCAAATGATTTGAGAGGTAATATGTAGAAAACTCCCCACCAAGACATGTCTGTGTTCCTGCTCTTACAGCACTGGACCTATACATATCAATATCAACCATTAATGAAAACTAGGGGCATGCATGACTCCACGTTGTAAGATTTTGCATATTGTAACTGAAAGAAACATGATTTCAGGAAAATTTTAATCTGCCTGAAACAACTTGAGCGTTCTCTCCATTGTATTCAGTGTGACCATCTTCTTGGGATATCACAGAAGTACCTTGGTTGGTTGGTGGTCTTCATTGCTTAGGTGTGCCTTGGCTGACTTGTTGAAACACCCTTTTGTGAGATGTCCACACCAAGATGAATTCTTGGGAGCCATTTTTATTATTGGATTTGGATGTAACTGCACAGTTATAAAAGAGTGCTTTCCATCTTTAAGGACTACATAATTTGTCACTTGACACAATTGTAGTGCCTCTTCCCTTTGAGAATTTTTCCATTACATCCAGTTTTGATGTTTGGTTGGTTTAGAGGTGCTCAAGGCTATTACATTTAATGTATACTTTGGATATAAGAAGAACAGGTGTACTTAATATCTTAAATGACCACTAAAATGTAGCAAGTGGATAACATAGTGAAAAAATAGCTAGATTATTGTCTTCCTTTTCATATTCTCTCTGATTTCCAGAAGTTTTAATCTTTAAACCTGCTGCTGATTATGACTCAAGCAAAGGCCACATGTATATGTTGGGAAGTTTAGATTGAGGCAGTCCCAGTTGTCTCTAAGAATCAGAGTTCATTTTTATTGAAGAGTATTAAGACATTGCTGGGGATTTGATCAATTTGGTTCTATTTTGGGCTTTTCTCAAATGGTGCTGATGCATTTTGTTGGTAGCAAAGGACAAACTTTTTGCAATAGAGCAGTGCCAGGAAAGTGATCTTTTCTTAGCCATCCCACATACCAATAATTATTGTTAAAGGAATATTAAAGAGAATATTATTTTCTGGAGAAACAATGAGAGCACCATTTCTAGTTCACATCAAGTTAATGAAGACCTCTTTGACTGATGTCTTCTTTTTTCCCAGTGCATATGGATTCTTTGTCAATGTTTTATCACCCAGTACCCAGTAACATCTCCCAAATCACAATATTCTTAGATTTCACAGGCAGTAGATCACAAATTTTCTAAAAATTTTCGGGAAATAAATATAAAGGAGCTTTCTTGTTACCTTTCATTAAATGCCTTTCTGGTGAAATATGTAACGTAGGCCTACGTAAGACTATAAATACATACTCCTAGAAAGTTCTGAGCCTGAGAACATCAAACAGCAGGGGCCTTTTTATGTGGCTTCAGAGAGTGCATTTAGTTAATTTGCTACTTACATGGTTTGGCTTAGGCATGTGTGCACTCCTATAGCTCTGTCTCCCTGCCTGGTTTCCTGACAAAGCCTGGGTGAGCAGCCTCTGAAAACACAGTTAGATTTGGAATCAAAGTAATGTGTAAATGTGGGGAAACTAAGAATTAGTTGGTTTTGCAGTGTTTAGCTATATGTAGTATTTGGTATTGCCTTTGGCAGATATTCTTATTTGAAAGCTCACTGAGTCAATGTTAAGATTTTAGGGAATCTGAAAACACCAAATTGTTTCTCTCTCTCTTTCCCACTGTGGGCCAGGCTGATTTCAGGTAGCTCTGTCTCATAGCTTCCTGGGAAGCAATTCAGTAAAGTCTATCACGTTTCTGTTCTGTAGAAACTTTCTGCCCCTTAAAACTTTGGCAGCTGATCTCCATTGGAGAAAGATTTTTTAGCAGCTGTCTTTGAAAACTAGTCTTTTGACCAGGCTGAATTCCCTAGAAGTCATCAATAAATATGGAATTCTTTGCAGTGGTGTACTGTAGTTGGATTTTGAAAATAGATTTTCTGTATTATTTCTCAGACTTCTTTAAAGATGATCTCAGCCTTTAGATCGCATAAATGGCATTGCCAGATGATATCCCTCTACCATGAATTTTGGTGAGAACAGGTTTTCCTCCCTTCCATGATACAAGGCTTGGTCCTGCCACAAGCACAGTGCCCTGACCAGGTGTAGCAAGGTGCTTACACACAGGAAGGAGCTGAAGTAGAATGAATGTGCTGGGCAGAGCTGTGCATGAACCAAATCCCCAGCTGTGGTGTCAGTGGTGAGCACCTGCACAAATACTGAAGTGTGAGAATGCCCAGACGACCTTGGGCACAAGTGTCAGCCAGTAGTGCAGAGAGAGGAAAGATAACATTGCCCTCAGAAAAAAAAGGTAATTTTTTCTCCTTTTTTTTACTTCTAGGTCCTACTTAGACATGTATAAGGTGATAATATTTAGTTACCTCTTCTGGTTTGTGCTTACCATAATCTTCATCACGGGAACCACAAGGATCAGCATATTCTGTATGGGCTACTTGGTGGCCTGCTTCTATTTCCTCCTCTTTGGTGGAGACCTGTTGCTGAAGCCCATCAGGAGCATCCTGCGTTACTGGGACTGGCTGATTGCCTACAACGTCTTCGTGATCACCATGAAGAACATCCTGTCGGTGGGTAACTGTTGCCTTTCCTCTGCTCCCAGCACTTCAGCTTCATTGGAAGTGTGCACAGTGCATTGGGTGGTCATTAAAAATCCTTTCTCAGGGCCACAGCCTTCTGCAAGCACAAAGCTGTCTCCATTCCAATTCAGCATTGCTAGGGAATGGCACTGCATATCCATCATAAGAAAATGTGCTCAGTCGGGCTCCGTGAGAGCTCACAAGCTTCATTCAAAGCCAGGTCCTGGTTTCTTTGCCTTCTGAAGTCTCTCCTTAGAAGCCTCATAAAAATCTCAGTGAAGTGAAAAATGAGTAAGAAGTGCAAAATTAGTCATACTGTTGATAAGTAGTGCACATTTAATTAGACAATTTATTTAAATAAAGAATTTTCAAATCCAGTAAGAGACACAGTCATGATGTAATGTAATTAATGATGTTGACTACAAGGTTACAAACTCCATTCCTATTTCTTTTATGAATAGTGCAAAATTCAGGTGGAGACAAATGTATTTGCTAATTAAATGTCAAATTCTTTGCAAAATATTAAAGATTTTCTTGCATTAATTAACTCTTTTGTCTGTATTCTTGTAGTGGCACTGACAGGTGATTAAGACAAGCCAGTAATTTCAATCTTTTTGAAAGAAAAATTTAGGTTTATTCCTGGCAATTGCTTTTTAGCTTTGAACATTTTTAGTGCTGGACTGCAAAGAACAGACGTTTTTCTTTTTACATTTATTTAAGTCACTATGCTGAAATAAAATTGATTTATGAGTGGTTTGAATTTGCAAATGTTCTAAATGCTTACATATGTGCTTCATTTTATGGTTGGGAATTCAGTGGAGCTACATGTGTCATAAGCTTGTTCATGTATGTTTGCAAGTTTAGGGCAATGATGTATAAAAGTTGCTTAATTGTCACATTTCATCGTGTGCCAGATGTGTCCCTTTCTGTACAAAAACACATACAAAACCCACAAACCTCCTATCTCACCAATAATCAAAAAATCAAATTCTGTCTAAGACTAGTTTGTGTGTTACTGGTAAAGCCACTCTTTCTTCCAGGCTCTTTTGGTAATGAGAATGATTTGATTGCCCTTGGCTGTATTATTTCTCATGTAATGTAAAAAGATGCAATTTTTCTTATCCTAATTTCTGCTATGCCTTGTTATATGAAACTGCTCTTTTACTTTGCAGATAGGAGCATGTGGCTACATTGAATCATTGATTAAGAACAGTTGCTGGGTGATTCAGGCGTTTAGCCTGGCTTGTACAGTTAAAGGCTACCATATTCGTAAGTATATCTTATTTTTCTCCATAATTTTCTATAAAGAATCATCTTAAAATCTTCTACCATATTTAAGTTACACCTTCCCTTGAAGATGTAAAAAAAATCTTGGTCCTATATTGATTAGCAACACAGAATATTGAAAATAATTCACAGAAACAAGGGAGACACATATACAGAGAGATCTACTACCATCCACATATATCCAACATTTGCTGTAAATGAACAATTCACTGATGTTGGCACTTAACACATTTTCCCATATCTGCAGGTGATGTGACACTCTGGTTTACTGTTCAGCTTGAGTTAAAGGTCAGCTCACCATCCCTGTATGGACAGGGCCACCTTCTTCCAGCTGCACTCCCCGTGTGCAGCGTGGACTCCCATTCCTCCCTTTCCACCAGGGTTCCATGGTTCAAAGGGGGAACCAGTTCAAAGGGTATTTCAGTTCACTGAAATGGCATGAAGGGGGTGATTCTTCTCTGTGCATAGTGAGTTTAGGCAGTTTTTTCCTTGTGATTATTCTCATCTGGTGATAAAAGGAAGGGAGTGGAAGGGGGTGATTCTTCTCTGTGCATAGTGAGTTTAGGCAGTTTTTTCCTTGTGATTATTCTCATCTGGTGATAAAAGGAAGGGAGTGGACAGTGTCTGTAGATGGAGGTGAGAGAAGGGATAAATGAAGTTTGGAGAGCAAAACCCTTCTCATCTCAGTGAGCTATTTCTCGGGGTTGCTGTCCCCCGANGTCCGAAACGTATTTATTATTTACAAAATTTCACCAATGCCTACTACCTAGGCTAACATGTCATTTCTACTCTAAACCAATCCTTGAGATCCAACTCAGCAGAAAATGGGGGACAAGAACAAGAACAAGGAACACCAGGGCCACTCCCCAATTCCTCCATCTTGTCTCTTCAACCCCATATACTAAAATCCTAGATTCTACATTTACATTCTATGATAAACTAAATACTACTTATTTTGAATTCACTCAGCTTGTGATTCTTCATACAATGTGGGCATTCACTCCCATGGGCAGAGGCCAGAATCTGAGTCCTCCTGGGCTCTGTGGGAGGCTGGCTGACCCCCCTGTACAGACCCCAGACCCCCCTGTACAGCCCCCAGATCCTCCAGGGCTGTCAGAGGGATATCCTGGACTCCAACAGCTATTAATTTGTCTCTACTTTGTCCTGACACCCTGGATTAACAGTTTGAAAATACCTGCAGATTTTTTAGTGTTTTCTGGGTGTGGTTTGGTTTTTTTCTGAATTTAAAGGGCAGTTTCATCCCAGTAAGTCTGCAGCAAAATTCTAAATTCCTGTCATCATGATTGATCTTAATAGGTAAGTGTGGAATAGGGGAAAAGAAAGTAAATACGAAGATGCAAATTCACAGAATGAAAGGTACCCAGGAATTCTTGTCTTATCCAAAACATTTTGGTCAGCAACAGAAACTTAGGCACACATTTTCAAACCCCCCAGTGTTTGGACACAGCAGTCTTTGAAGCTGTTGGAGTTTGACCTTCCAGAGCTATTAGATTGGCTTGCTTGCTTGAAAAGCCAGCTTCAAGCCAGAGCCTGTCCCTTGAGTCCTACTGCCTTCTGTAGGGCAGCATAGGCCATGTAGTTTATAGTCCAGCTCCACAGAACCCAGTTTTAATTTTTTAATATCCCCAAGAGAACCATCTTACAGAGAATAAGGAAAGAAAGAAATAGCCCAAGCCAAAAGCTAGAGGTAGGAGGAATGGGATTTCCTCTCTGCCTGTCTCCTCCTACCCCAAAGGAAGCAGTTTTGTGGTTTCAAATATTTCTTCTCTTGTGCAATGGAAAGGAACACTGAACTGAGTGGTGGAGAGAAAAATAAAAAATACTAGATTGTGGCTGTCAAGGAATCATTTGACAAAAATAAACTACTTATTTCTCCTGTTGGTAGTGTTCTTCATTAAAATATGAGAGAAAAAGTCACTTCAAAGAGAAGAGAAGAAAAAAATTGAAATATGCCATTTTAGGAAACACTGAAATCAACTAATTCAGTTTAACAAGAAATATGCCTTTTCCATTCTTTGTTTTCAAGTACTTACTAGAGTATGATGAATTTATATGCAAATGGTGCACTTCTGATGAATTCTCACTTGTCATGGGACATCACATTTTTGGAAGCTTTTTGGTTTGTTGTAAAAAAAATTACAGTATAGCTCAAATGGAAATGCATGGCAATTTTCTTTAGAAAAATCTAAAATAATTCAAATAATTTTAAAGGGTAAGATTATTTAATTGATTAAACATTATGGAAGGATTCTTAACACTGATGGTGTCTTTTTCCAGCAACAAGCAATCAAGATTGTAAACTGCCTAGTGGAGAAGCCGGAATCATTTGGGACAGTATATGTTTTGCTTTCCTGTTGCTGCAAAGAAGAGTTTTCATGAGTTACTACTTCCTTCACGTGGTTGCAGATATAAAAGCATCTCAGATATTAGCATCAAGGTAACAGAAAATTTAAAAGAAATTAAATTAAACAGCTCAAATCTTTCATGGCAGTCTCACTTACTGTTTATGATAGCTAGTACCAAAACAGCCCTTTAACACTGATGTAAACATTCCATGCTAAATTCATAATTGCAAACCCAACTTTGACACAAGAAAACAAATTAATTGAGAATCTAATAGAAAGTAAACAATTCTCTCTACCAAATACCATCTGCTGCTCCTGTTAAAAGCTCGGAAAATGCGTTGCAGCATTCTCTCAAGAGTGATATGCATGAGAGAGAATACTAGAGTTTTTAAGTCTTGGAAAGAAAATATTCTGCTGTCAGAGCCTGTTTGAGACAATTGTCCTCAGAAATTCTGTCTCAAGAAATGTCGCAGGAGGAGGAAGACAGGAAAGTTCTTACATCTGGCTTGGGAAGAAAAGGGAGCACTTTTGGGAAGTGTCACATCAATGAATGCTGACTAGGTTTGGCAAGGAAGTGTTAACCTCTTTGGGCCTGTTACAGCACAAGCATTCACTCATAGCCATCACTAGCACAAACATTCTTCTGGTTTATAGTATGAAGGCAGATGAGGAATGAAAGTCTGGTTTCAATTTCCATAAGGTGTCTAAAAAATTTCTTTTGTTAATATTGGATTAAATGTATTGTGGTTTTTATTTTTTTCCTCAAAGACATACAGACATTAATTCTGACTGTGTTTCAAGGCAAAATTTGGCTTGCATGTAATGAAAGGAAATAGTTTTTATCTTCCTCTTCCAGGGATCCTTTTAAGAAGGGAACATGTTTAGCTCCCTATACTGTACAAAATCCACCTCACATTGCATTTTGCTTTTGTTGTGGGGTGGGTGAATTTCAGTGCTGATATCCAATAGTGCTGGATATGGCATTTTTGTACCTCTTTTGGTGTGCTGGGTTCACAGTGAAAACAGCATAATGCAAAATCTTGAGTATCCAAATACGTCCTATTTAGGGAAATGTGCATCCAGAATGCAAGAGTGGATTCTAAAATTATACCTTTATAGTCTAAATATAGTCTAAAACCTTATAGTCTAAACCTTATAGTCTAAAATTATACCTTTTCTTACTGAATTCCTGACAAAAGAAAGGCTTTAGTTCTAGGCTACTTCTTTGAAAGAGACTTTTAAGACTCTTTTAAGATCCTTCAAGAGTTCATATGTGAATTAGGAAGAATGGCCATAACATTTAGATCAATGAACTGATTACATTTCTAATGCAATGGGGTGAAAAGCCACGTTCTTTTGGCACACCAGAAACTTGCTCAAGGATTTGTATTGACAGATTGAAAGCACCCTAGTTTTCAGAGGGTAAAAGTGAAGCTGAATCTATGCTCACCCTGGCCCTGGATAGAGCTGGACCTTGCTCACAGCTTCCAGGAGGACTGAGGCAAGGTTTGGAGCGATTATAAAGCTGAAATGACTATAAAGAAATCCTGAGGGTGTGCAAGAAATCCTTCCTCAGCCTTGAACCTACTTGTGTTCTGTGTTTTGAGGACTGGAAACTGAATTTCTTGAGCAGCTGCTAGAGGAACATACAAACTGAGTGGGGTTCACAACATTTGGCCCTAGATCTGGATATGATTGTGAAGATGTTACTATTTTAGAGCAATTCATTGTTTCTTTCAGGCCCTGGATTAATTTTGTTTGATGTAGATAAGGTCATGTATAGAGGGAACATAGTGTTCTCTGTGATTAGTTGCCATAAGGAAAACTTAGAAACATTTTACATGTCCTCTTCTTTTTTCTTTTCCTCTGCCCCATTTCTGATGTAGGGGTGCTGAGCTTTTTCAGGCTACAATTGTCAAGGCTGTAAAGGCAAGAATTGAAGAGGAAAAAAAATCAATGGATCAACTGAAAAGACAGTATGTATTTATAGCGTTTATATAAATATGTATATATACACACATATTCCTATGCATATTTATCTACACATTTAACTGATTGCTGTTATTTATCTAGCACTTTCTTTGATAGAAATACTGGCTTCCAGTATTTATCCAGCACTTTCTCTTATAGAAATGCTTTACCATTGTTAGACTTTTTAGACTGTATTCCTGGAAAGATTTATTGCATGACTGCTCTTTCTGTTTTATTTGTGGTTCCTCCTGTAGTGTTTAAGTGCAAAATACATGTTTACCTTCACTGAAAGTATTTGCATTCAGTTTGAGTGGCCTGGAGATCCTTTCTCTTTACACAGCCCACAAGTCACTGCAGAGAGCTTTCAAAGCTCCTCCACCATGAAGCATGGAAATCCCTAACTACTTCCTAACTGAGTGTCAAAGCCCACTTGTGGCAGCTTCTTCCACCCTGTGTGACAGAAGAATCACCGGAAGATTGCAGGGACCCTATTTTCTGCCTTTATAGAATCACATAGAATCATAGAATTGTTTGAGTTGGAAGGGAAAACCTAAAGGTTGCCTTGCTCAACCCCCCTGTAATGAGCAGGGACATCTTCAAAGAGATCGGTTTGCTCAGAGCCCCATCCAGCCTGACCTTGAATGTGTCTGGGGATGGAGCATCCACCAGCTCTCTGGAAAACCTGCTCCAGGTTTTACCACCCTCATTGTAAAAGCTTTTTCTTTATAGCAAATCTGAAGCAATCCTCTTTCAGTTCAAAATCATTGCCACTTGTGCTCAGAACAGATCCTACAAAAAAGTTTGACCCCATCTTTCCTATTAATGTATATAGTACTCTCCAAGTACTGAAAGGCCACAATAAGATCTCTCCAGAGCCTTTTCTTCAGGCTGAATAACCCTAATTGTCTCAACCTTTCCTTATAGGAGAGGTGCTCCATCCTCTAATCACCTTTCTGGCCCTCCTCTGGACTCTCCCCAGCAGGTCCATGTCTTTCCCATGCTGGGCACCCCAGAGCTGCATGCAGCAGCTGGATGTGGGTGGGGTCTCATGAGCGCGGAGGGGCAGAATCCCCTCCCTCAGCCTCCTGCCTACACTGGTTTGGGTGCAGCCCAGGACACAGTTGGGTTCCCAGGCTGGGAGTGCCCGTTGAGGCTCATGTCCAGCCTTTTATCCATCAGCACCCCCAAGTCCTTCTTAGCAGGGCTGTTCTCAATCAGTTCATCCCCCAGCCTGTGTTGATAGCAGGAGCTGCCCTGACCCAGATGCAGCACCTNATCCCCTCCCTCAGCCTCCTGCCTACACTGGTTTGGGTGCAGCCCAGGACACAGTTGGGTTCCCAGGCTGGGAGTGCCCGTTGAGGCTCATGTCCAGCCTTTTATCCATCAGCACCCCCAAGTCCTCATCAGGGCTGCTCTCAATCAGTTCATCCCCCAGCCTGTGTTGATAGCAGGAGCTGCCCTGACCCAGATGCAGCACCTTGAATTTGGTCTTAATTCAACTTCATGAGGTTCACGTTCACCAACTTCTTAAGCTTGTCCAGGTCCCTCTGAAACACATCCCATTCTTCACCTGTGCCAATGGCACCACTCATCTGGGTGTCATCTGCAACCTTGCTGAACTTGATCCCACTTCATCCCCAGACACTAAAAATAGCTCTGGACCCCCAAGGGGTCCACTTGTCATTGGTGTCCATTGAGATGAATGATCTTAAAGGGTGAAGATGTAGTACAAACAATGCAGGAACAACCAAATCCCTGGTTCAGAGGGGTAAGTTTCAGGAAAAGCACTGTATTAGGTTGAGGTCCTTTTATCCTCAGTGCCTCATTTGGTGTGTTGTAACTCCTGACATGATTCTTTCAATTTTAAATAAAAAGTTGAGTCGGAGTAAGCAAAGCAGTTGTGCTAGCAGGGAGCCCAGCTCTCACTGGCCACAGAGTGAACATCTATGCTTGGTCCTTCCAGCCAGCTGCTTCAGAGCAGTGTAACTCCTTCTGTTTAACAGCAGTGTGGAATATTTCCCTTAGAAGTGTTGCAGAGTGTGTGTGTGTGTGTGTGTTTTTAACACCTGTTTTCCAGGGTGGGTGAAGGGTAAATCTAATAAGGTTCTTCCTTTTGCTAGGATGGATCGCATCAAAGCCAGGCAGCAAAAGTACAAGAAGGGTAAAGAGAGGATGCTAAGCATGAACCAGGAGTCCTCAGAGGGGCCAGAGGTTCGGAAGGTTTCTGAAGAAGATGATGAAGGTACCATTAGCTACTCCTGTATCATATTTGCAGTTGAGTGCTAAGGATCTGATAGACCTGATAGTTGGACAAGGGATAAATTGTTCTTGAAAACTGCCAGCATGCAGCAACATTGCTGGCTGAGTATCAGTTTCAGACTCAATTCAGTCCAAAAAAATCTGTTATGTACTTTAACTAGGTTTAGAGAAAATGGTTTGCTTTGAGGATACTTTTGGTTAACTTCAGGCTGTTGGCAAAGAGCGGAAGAGAGTCAGAGGTTTGTTGTAATAAAAATCTTTATCTATAAACCAGTTTTACAAGTAGGTAGCACCAACATTTTTCCAGCAATGTTTTCTGGATACTGTTCTGGAATTTTTTTTGGTCACTGAAATGTTTGTATGCTTTTGAATGTTATTTAAAATCATGGGAACAGATAAATCATACCTATCTATTGCCACATTTCCAGCACTGACCTGGGATCAGCACTTGCTGGGTTTAAAAATTTTTGGAGCCTGAAGTGTAAAGAGATTTGGGAGGAGGGAAATTTTCTTCCTTTTTAAATTACAGTCAACTGTGACAGTATGTTTTAAAACACAAAACCTAACTTTGTAGCTGTTTAAGAGTGGAATGCTGTTTTAACTACTGCATAAACCAGAGTATTTCTGCTTAGTGGTCATGGTTTTGAATTATTTTAATATTAAATATACTCAGTAGACCTGACATCTGATGTGCTCATGAAATTCTAGCTCTTTTGAGACAAATTGAAAATTATTAATCAGTGTAAGAAATATGTTTCTCATTTTGTAAAATTAATATTTGAACATATTTTATTTTAGGAGATGCAGACAAAGAGAAAGCCAAGGGCAAAAAAAAGCTGTGGTGGCGGCCTTGGGTTGATCATGCTTCCAGTAGGTTTTCTCAATCCTCTTACAAATATCTGGATTTAACCCTTATATCCTTGACCAGAATGAAGGCATTCCCATTGCCTGTTTGTTTTATGCCTGATTTTGTGATTGTGACTTGATAGAAGGCTTGGGTTGTTTTTTTTTTCAAAAAGTGATTTCTATTTTCCAATCATCAAAGAATTTAACTATATTTTGAACTTTTGTATGCTGGAAGCATAGCTATCTCAGGATACTTTGAGCATTCTTAGAAAAATATCGAATCAGATAAATGTGCTGAGAATAATCTGTCTTGACCTCAAAGGTTTCAACTCCCCAATACTGCAGAGCTCAATGTCTTTAAAAATGCAAGTGTGAAAGTTTGCCAGTGCATTCTAAGATTAGTCATTATTTCTTTCCATATACAGAAATCATACATCTTTTTAATGGTTCATCAGTCATTCTAGTCCCAACTGTATAAACTGAGTAAGGCAGGAAGACTGCTCCCAGAACTAGGCTCTACAGAGCTCAGCTCCATCTCTCTGATGACACTTTAATGTGTTGTTGGTGCCAGTTGTTTTGCTATTTCCATTTTTTTTATTTACCTGAGAGCAAAACTATGTCTAGCCTTGTGTACAAGAAATTATTAGCATGTGTCACTCATATAATTGGTGCCTTATGATATTTTAATTTGTTTGTAGCCCAGCCCAGTCACATGATAGAGTTCTTTGCTATGTTATGGATTAGGTAGAACAGGAAAGCTGAGTAGGCTGCAATCTCAAATCGGATGTCCTTCAACTCGATGTTTGTTGAATGAAATCAGACATGAGCTGTTAAGTAAACTCTGAAGATGTGAAAAAGTACTTAAATGAAGGGCAGTAATCAGAGTTAAATCATAGAGACACAGAATCACAAAATGTGCTGAGTTGAAAGGGACCCATCAGGATCATCCAGTCCAGCTCCTGACCCTGCACAGGACCATCCCCAGGAGTCACACCGTGTGCTGAGAGCATTGTCCAAACGCTTCTTGAACTCTGTCAGTCTTGGTACTTCCCTGGGGAGCCTGTTCCAGTGCCCAACCACCCCATGAGTAGAAAAACTTCTTCCTGATATCCAAAATAACCACCCCCAACTTCATGCCATTAAAAATATGATTGGCTATATTGTGTTTGGTCATTTAGTTTTAAGAGCTACTCCAGGTCATAATTTTACACATCTATGTACTGCTTCATTTACCTGTGTGTATTTATTTATAACTTCAGCAGACGTATATTTGCCAGCAGTGTTTATAAGAACATGCTATTTTTATTTCTATCAAGTCACAAGTAAACTGTGCCTCTATTTTTGTTATTCTAAAGGGCACATTGCCACTTTAGAGAGACCTATCCTTTTCAAAAGACTTATGAAAATAAAATTCTTGTCCTGTAATTTCATAAGAACAACAATGATAAAACAGATAAAACTATAATTTGTAAGTTTTTTCTATAGAATTTCAAGCTATGATGATTTTGAAGGAATGGGATATGGTCTCTTGTTTATTCACCAGTGGCTTTGTAGTGAGAAGAATTGCACAGAGACTTATTGACTTTGGCTTTTACTTATTTCATCCTCATTATTTAATGTTCTTAGATGGCAAGTTGCATTTTGGTGTTTAAATATTGAGCATTCTTGAAATTATTTGCTGCAATAATGCAAAACCTTGTGGGAAACATCACAGACCCTGACCCTACAACCAGCAGTTGCCTGCCACGTGGCTTGCATCCACAGTCAGTGAAACAAGGCACTGACAGTAGGTGTTCACAGGCATGCAGACTGGGAATAGACTGATGTTCTCCACTCATTCTTTCTGGAACACCGCTGTCACTGCAGCATTCTGCAGCATGTGGCTCTCATCTCAGTAAATGGATTTGTGGGTGTATATAGGCACACACTGAAGTCACTCAAGCTTGAAGTTTTTAATTCAAATTTTTATTGCTATTTTCATATCACTTGCTATGGTTTTATTGTGCAGAGAAAGACTTCATTTTGTATATCATAGCAATTAAAACAGTCATGAATTTGGGTGTGAGTAGAACAGATAAACATCAGTGAGGATTTCCTCACTGACCGTCACTCACAATCTCCCTCGCAGGGAGATGTGGTTCCTCCTGTGCTCGTGGATAATTTTTGAAACCCCACAAAGATCAGCAGGAGTTAGGACCCCATGCTTAGATTCTCCTGGGTCACACAGTTGTGTCTGATGTAGTGCAAAAGAGGGTGACTGCACCTGTCCTGGGGAGCTCTTTCCCTCTGGGCACAAGCAGATGATATCATGCTTTCTCCTGCATGGATCCTCTTCTGCCTCCTTCATCTCATCCCATGAGAACAGCCTGTATGTCCCTTTTTCTAGCAGGAGGAAGCCACCACATTTTGCAGTGCAAGAGGGGTCTCCCAAGTCCAGTCTGGCCACGAGCTGTGTTACTAGTAAAACTTGGTCTCTTCAGGATGCCTTCTAGGTGGCTGACACACCACTTGCTCCATTTTGATGTGTGCAGGAATGCATTATTGCTATTCAATCATACCTCTTTCTTGAGCTGTAAAGGGATGTAACTGCTACATTGAAGTGTCCCCTCAGATACACTTTAACCTAAAAATTTTGTAAGGAGATCAATGTAAATTTATTTGCTTCCAGATCAGGCATTCCAAGCCTGACTGAGTGCTACTCTGAGCCTTTACAGAGCTGCACTGCCCTAGAGGTTTCCTCTAACATCAATCTTTACCCAGCTGATCCTCTGCATTGGCAATTTCTGACTGACTACAAGATACCTTTTTGAGAAAGAGAACTGCAGACTGCTGGCTCTTAAAATACTTTCATCTCCTCAGCGCATTATAAATAGGCCTTCGTGGAAGGCTCAGCACCAAAAACTTCATTTGTTTCATCCAGGAAATTTTCAAACTTTATTTTCAACTCATTGCAACAATTAGAACAGCTGAAGTGGACTTTCTGTCCCTCTGCAGGGCACTCATTGATGCTAAAAATCATAGTTGGGCACATGAGGCACAAAATTCCCTCTGTGAGGGAGTTTTAGATGGCAAAGTTACGATCCAAAGATCAATTCTGGCAAATTTCACAGCCTTACCCTGAGGTTTGTCAGTAGTTACATGTGGTCATCTGTGCACAGGATCTGTGTAGAATTCAAGGTATGATTGAATTACAACTGTTACTTTTCCAGAGACCTGTAATGATGCATAGATATAATTTTATATAGATATGTATTGCTCCATATATCCAGATTTTGTAAATTTTCATCTAAGTAACTGTTCCTTCAAATGTTTCAGCTTAAATGTGGAAATTAATTACCAGTTTTCACTGCTGAATGTAATGCCATGATTTTTATTTTTCTCTTGCTCATTACCTTATTTTTATTTCTTTTGTTTCCCTTGTTTGTTCATGTAGGCCTGTTGCCATCTGAGAAATAAAAACATTGCTTCTGTTCAAGGATATAAGGCCTAGCTTAATCACTGTGTACCTATGCTGTATCAGGGTTTCAGAATCTTTCTGAATCCATGGGCAAAAAATTGAAACTCATTTGCAATCATGTTAATAGAATCTGAGTGATTTGTTTTAAACAAACCAAGGTTTTCCATTACCTCATCAAATTAATACCATCCCACTGACTAGTTTAAAGGATTGTCTCAGTGTTTTAAAGAGAAATTCTGTATTTTTTGTCCAGTGGTACTGTTCATGTAAGTTAATTTACTTACCTGCTGGGCTTTTTTTACTCCCTCAAATAATCGTAAGTCCCCAATAAATTTAGACTTAATTGTCATTTTTTTCTAAAAATATAACCTTGTAACTTGACACACTTACATCATCTTCTTTACATTTTCTTCTTATAGGGATGCTTTCCTTAGTTCCTGTGTAGTTCTTATTCATGCCCAAAGTATTGCAGACTAACATCAAATAAATGACCTGAGACCTTTTCATCTCTTGCTTCTTCTCTGTTTTCACCTCTCCTGGTTATTAATTTTTAAATGACTGGCTACCTGTTCATAGGTCTTGGGGGAGGTGAGAATAGAACTTTCCAGAAAAGTAAGAAAATATTTTGTTTCACTTAGTGGTCAGAAGTGGAAATTATTATTTGTTTGAGACGGATAGTGAAGAGGAAGAGGAAGAGGAAAAAAAAGAAGAGGAAGAGCCTCGAAAAAAATCTGCATTTCAGGTACTTTATGGTAATTTGCCATCTCATTGACATCTGGAAAAAAAATGTACCTTTCTCATAACACAGGCACATAACTTAAAGCTGCCAGTTCTTCTAAAGTGGTCCTGAAAAGTATTAGAAAATAAATTCCTTGCCAATTTAAAATGGAAGTTTGCCTTATGCTTTGCCAAATTCTTACTGAAACTAGACTACAATCATATCTTTATTCACTTATTCCTGAAGATAACAAAAATGCAAAAAAAAAGGTTAAGAACCCAAGCTTTACTTTTTCTGCATTGCAGTAAAGACAGTTGAGGAAGCTGACTTGCCTCTGATGCTACTGTGCAATGCCTCCAGTGGTTTTTCAGGCTTGAGGAGATGTTGTCTCCTCCATGAAGAAATAATCTCCAAAATAAGAATGTTTTCATAGAAAAGAATACATACTTAATTAAAAAAAAATCATTGAACCTAGTGGACCAGAGAAATGTATCCTTGGGTTAGAAAGAGCTTAACATTTAAAATTGCAAGAGAGATTACATCCATTTCTTTTCTTTCATTTTCAGGGCATGTTAACTAATATATTTGCATTTTTAGAGCCAGGCTGTGCTGATGTAGGAGGATATTGTAATACTGAAAAGATATCTGAGGTTTCTTACCCATGTGGACTGGCTGCATATCAGATACTGAATGCAGTGGCTAAAATGAGGAACATGCGTGAAGAAGTTAGTGAAATGCACCCACATCTAGGATTGCTTTTGCTTTTATAAGGTTAAAGTTTCACTTGTGAAAGGATTTTTTGGAAATGCTGCAGAAACTTTTCAGGTCTGTAACTTCAAAAGCTTAATCAAAGAAGCAGCTTTTTCCAGCTGAGTATTCCCATCCAGATGCAACCTCAAATCACTGCAGAACAGGCACATTGTGGAACATTCAACCCAAGCAAGAGCAAGAAACTGCCTCCATGCTTTTCTATTCCCTAAGCCAAAACCTTTTAAACAAGGCTTCCCAGTCAACATTACTGAATTACATGAAGAAATGTTTGATTTAATTAATTAATAAAATGTGTCTTTGGTTTATATACTAATAATACATTACATTGCCAGTTGGTTACATTTGTTAAACTGCCTGCATGGTAATGACATGAAAAAAAAATCTGACCTTAAAAAGGGCAAAAGAAGTCTAGATCAAAATAATGTGATAATTAAATATTCTTTTCTAGTATTGCACTTTTTAAAAAATATATTTTGCATTTAAATTACCTTGGACCATAGAAATTGCTCATGACTATGTCATTTTCTTCTGGTTTTCATGCAGGTATAGAGGAAAGTTTGCAGTCTTGTTTCTGCTGATTTTAAAAGAAAACTTGGTGACAGCATTTTGTTCAGATGTGCTGGTGCCAAGCATTTAAAGAGTTCTAAATTTGAGGTCAGAAGTTAAGAAGAGGTTAATAAGGTTTTTTGTTCATCTCAATCCTGAAACTGTTGGTTTGAGGATGGAGGATCTATTCATTATTTCAAAATTTGGTCAGATGTCCTGGATGGGTGGCCTGTTCTGCAACATGTGCAATATGAAGATGCTGGATGGCTTTATGTAAGCAGAGACTTGTATAAAAAAGAAAATTGGTTTTCTTCATGAAAAGTTGGTTCATCCTGTGGTCATCATACTTTCTTTGCCTTCTATCATCAAGCACAAGGTTTTAGTAAAAATACTAGCCAAGTGAACTTTGTTGTAGATTCTGTTAAAGAATTGTTCGAATGTATGATATTTCTTTCAGTGTAAATTGTGGGTAGTAGTCCCTTCAAGGGTTAACTTGGAGATTTTAAATATTAGAGAATGCATGCAGTTAAGAGTCATAATTTTGAAATCTTAATGTGAACAGCATAAATGATGTTTTTCTCATATTGAAGTTTATGAATGTAAATTTGTTCTTAGTATTCTAGATACAGTAATTAAAGAGATCCTTTTTATTAATATTTTCTGCTTTTTCTACTAACTACTCTTGCTTTGTCCTTCTTTATAGAGAGCTATTGGAAAATTTGCTTCAGCCATTTTAGCCTTGCCAAAGTCTATCATTAAACTACCCAAAACTATTCTTCAGTATTTAATCAAAGCAGCAAAGGTACTTGACATTTTGCAAATGCTCAGTATGTGACCCACCCCATAGTTCCTGACGTAGTGTGTAGATATATATACCTCTGTCCTCATCTGCATTTTTCCTCTTATGTGAATTAATTTTTTAAAAAATTATGACAGCTAAAGTCTCATTTCTAGTAAATGTAATACATTTATAGTTTTGGAGTGGTCAAATCACAAGCAAACTGGTCTATCTTTTCTTTACATGTAAACCCAGAGAGAAAATGCAGACCCAAATTCTTATTTTTCTTTTGATATTGATTTACAAGATGGTCACATCAAAGTTGCATGTATCTTATGGACACAGTGGTAGTTGATCTCAGAAAGCTGGTGAAAGGTTTGTTAAACACACATTCTGCTCTAAACCCCTTTTTAGCTCTTTATTCTTCTGGCCTTTATCATCACTAAAAAGATTTGTGTATCTTCTCTTTTGTCCTACTTAAATACATTTATCATTTCCTGACTTTGGGCATTGTATCATTTTCCACTCCATATGTAACATGACTTTTGTGAGGAGTAAATGTCACAGATTAAGAGTACAAGCTCCAAAGTTTGAAAGATACTAAATTGGAAATTTGTGCAGTGGTAGAAATCTAAACTAGTATGCACCCAGAATGCTCTTAAAATATCCCCTGCTTAGCATAGGTAGTTACATTAAATTTATAAATCTAATTCCCTTTCTTTATTCTAATTTTCTACCCCCTTCTGAGTCTGCCTTTTAGCTCTAATTTCTTCACTCACACGACAATTGTGGCTCGTGTGCACTTTCAGTTAAATGACGATAGAAGAGGTTGGCAGTTTCTGACTCCCAGTAAAGTATTGTGTGTTAGCTCGTTTAAGTATCACCATTCCCCCAGATCACCTGCATTAGAAAACACCTTACAAAGCAAAGGGAAAACAGGGCCTCTGAGCCCACATATTTTCTTATGTGGTGCTCATTTTTAACAACTCAGGCATATAAAAATAGACGTATTGACTTTGAGAGATTTGGAAGAGGATCATCTTTTCAACAGTACCAAACTTATTTCCTCTCCATGGCCATACACTTTCACAAAGCAAAACAGAGTAATTTTCCCTTTTAAATTAATTTAATATCAGTTTAATAGTTTAAAAAGAATACTTTAAATGTTCCAAAGAGATATGCATAGGAAAATTCTAAAAATATAGATAAACCAAATAGAAATTCTACCATTCTGTCCTATGAGGGGCAATTCCAGCTTCACTGAGATACACGTGTGTTGTTATCATCTGCATGTGTGTGCTGTGAATTAGTTAGATAGAGCTGTTTTGTTGGTGTGCTTTTTCAGCCTCCTGCCTGCATCTGTGTGCTTCCCTGCCCTATCTCTGTTAGTGGCCTGTGTTGCTTAGAAGTAGAAGACAATTGAAGATAATTACCATATTTCAATGAAAACCTTTAAATTAGCAAAAGAACACCTTTTGCGTTAAAAGTTATTTGAGTTTCTGATACTGACATACATTTTGTGTCATGTAGGGATAAAAGATGTGAGTTTTGTTACTTTTCTTCTGTAACCTTCCTTCACAGCTGAAGCAGAGCTATTAAAAAAGTCACTTTTCAGTGACTTTATTTTACTTTTCTTATTTTTATTCCCGCTTCTGTATAGTCTGAGACAATTCCATGCTTCATGCAGTCACACAGGTCAACAAACTGTTGATCTGAGTGAGTGCTGTGAGCAGGATTTTGTCCCATAAAATACCCTGCATAAATAGGTAAGTATTACTGTCTTCATTTTACAACTGGAAAAACAGTAGCAGAAGGATTCATAAGTGACTTATCTGAAACAACAAAGAAAGGCATTGTTAAAATCAGGAAGCAATGTGAGGAATTCCTGACTGCCAGTTTTGGGACTGTGTATAGATAACAAATCTGTAAACATTATACCGGGACCTACAGAGGGGGAAAAATATCTACGCTGTGAAAAATACAGTTACCTGTACAGGTAATTGCAGGACTTTCTCAGAAAGTTTTCTTTGCTCTGCATCTTGCCTGTAAAATGATAAAACAGAAATACAGAACTGAGAGATTCACACAAGGTAGCCCATATGCAGAAAAAAGTATTAATTCACAAAGTTCAGAGCATGAATTTTTGTGGATTCTAATGAAACTTGGGTTACCCACAAGTATTTTCACATTTGTTTTTACACTTACGAAAATAGTACATGAAAACTCAGCAGATCTGCAGGGGAGGTGTTTAATTTGGGATTGAAAATATTTCCTTGCCCCCACAGGTCTGAATTCACTTACTCAAACTATATAATCCTGCTTATGGTTTATTCTATGGCTTCCTTTTAGAACTTGAGGAAACCTGATATAAATGAGATTTTTCTCCTTCCAGTTTGTTTATCAAGCCTGGATAACTGACCCTAAAACAGCTCTACGACAGAGGCGCAAAGAGAAGAAAAGTTTCGCGAAAGAGAAGCGAAGGCGAAAAGGATCTGGGGATGGTAGGTAACCTTCTCCATTTTAAAAAACACAATTTTAACTCTTGCCTGTTGTTCCTGGTTGTGAAAGGCAGATGAGGTTTAGAGGACAAGTGCTCTCAGTGCTGGCTAGGAACTGAAAAAGTGAGTTAACTTTGCCTGGTGGTCTTCTCCTGCACCAACCCCTGGCAAGGTCAGCCACAGCCATGTCCTTCCGTTCTGTATAGCACACTTTGAGGGAGGTAAAAGGGAACTTGCAAGAAATGGAGTTGCAGGAATTGCCCAGAACTTCTGGTAAGTAGGAAGATTCAGCACATTGCAGAAAACATCAGCTATGTGAAAACATTTGTGGGAGTACTTGCAATAGTAAACTGTAAAGACATAACTTTATAAAGCAAATAACCTGGTACTTAATAGCATTTCTCCAGAATATAGGAGTGTAAGTTCCAGGTGTTTGGCAAGAATCAGGCAGAGAGAGGACATTACTCTTTCACTCCCTTATCTCCTACAAAGGAGATTTTCTTTCTGCCCTGGCGTTTCTAGAGTTATCAAAGTCACTCCTTTCAATGGGAAAGTCATGTGTATTCCCAGAGAAAGGTGTTGAAGAACTATTTCATGAGGGCATTCCCAAACAGTTGTAGTTCAAGTGGAGCTGTGAAAAAAAATCTAATAGCCACATACTATTTATTTTGGCCACATGTCCTATCCTGTTCCCTAAAGAAGCTTGAGTTGATACATGAAGAGGAATATAATGAAAGGTGTTTCACTTTCCATGCTGCAGTCACTAAGGACTCCAAATATCCACAACTCTCTAAATTCAGTAGATAGCAAAAGGAAAACTTACAAATGTTAATTGTGCTTTAATGGCAGTGTAAAATCATTTATACCTCTGAAAAAAACACCAGTTTATAGGTGATTTATATATATTGAAATTTTCCCTCATTTTTTAGCTAGAAAATAGAAATTCAAAAGCTTTTCTGGTCAATATAGGTGAGAAAAAGAGGGGCTTATACAGCCTTAATCAGCTAGATATTTCATCTGTTCAGCATCTTCACCTGTGAGAAAGAAGTTGTATAATTTGGCTTCTGTCTCTGAAACTGTAGCTGCATTTATTGAGCATTAGATAAAAGGATGATTACTTTTTTGCCCTTCATTTCTGCCTGTGAAACAGGCAACACTCTTCTACAACACTCTTCTGCTACAGGCCTAAATAAATACATTTGGTGGTGTCAAAACAACTCTGCTGCTTCATGTCAGCCTGAAGGTCCCACTCAACTCCTTCAGGCTTGGTGGGCCAGAGGCAGGAAAAGACCAGAGCACTGCTCAGGTTGCCCTTTTCAGGAGATGAAGAAATGAGCTCAAGTGTGAGTCAGCAGATGGTGAGACTGCTGAGTGTGGCTAAGGAGTGACTGAGAAAGTATCTGAGCTTACACCAGCAGATGATCTCACTCAGCAGCCTATCTAGTAAGAAAACATCACTGCAAATTACAAGAGAGGGATGATCATCCATGAACACCTTTACTGACAGGGTTGTCCCTTCCCTTCTCTTGAATGCTTTGGCAATGGAAATCTGCTTTCTGTTATGGTGGTAGGTGAAGAACCAGTCACTGCTGCTTAGTAACTGGCATTTTCTGGCTTGAATGGCATGGACAGCAGCACTTCTGTAGGTGTAACACTCACTGGTCTGCTGTTGTTTGCAGGAGGTGGCAGTGAGGCGGACTGTGAGGACAGCGAAGAGGAACCTGTCAAAAAGAAATCTGATGGACCAGGTATGAAGGCAGATGGTTTCTCTGCTGTTAAAATTCAGTTGTGACCAGTGACCTGTCACAGAGACAGAACTGCAGTGATCCACTCTGACTGATGCAGTAGAGCTTCCTAACTACTGTCAGATTTGCTATTGCAAGATTTACAAGCCTTGAGCACAGGAACTTCTACTTCTGGACTATTATCTGCTCCACTCCTCTCTAAATACTTGAATAAATACACCTGCCAGCTCAGACTTGATCACTTCTAGTATTTTACTTATAGAACAAGTTAAGCTAGGATTCCAGACCTGATTGCACACAGCCCTGTGTTAAAATCTCCATTGATTTTGAGTATGTTTTAGCAAGGCATATAATGCTTTTCTTGGTTCTTATCCATTCAGCAAGGCACAGTAATCACCTGTAAAAAAATTATATGTTCCTGATCTTACTTGTTGTCATTCAAAATCAGACTTAGGGCAATTCTGTGCAACAGAAGAAATGCCAGCAGTTTTCAGGATCTTGCCCACATTCAAAGGTTTCCTACAAAGAGATTTAACAAATCATAAATCCAAGCTTGGGTCCTTGTTTCTAACTGGAGTAAATGAAGAAAAAAGGCTCTTCTTTTAAGTCAGTCTTCATCATGGCTTACCTTGAGTGTGACTATCAAGAAAAGTGTTTTTTTTTCTCTATATAAAATTGTTTCCCATGGTTCCAGTTAGCATTGTGTCCCTGAGTAACTTAGAGGACTTAAGAGGCTAAAAGGATGTGGGAGATATCATTTCTATCTCACAAGAGCAGTGGTCTCAAATAAAGGAGCTGCATTGCTATGAGAATGGGGTGGGAGAGGGGGTTGGTGGGGTTTTTATTTGTTATTTACTGGCAATGCAGTTATCTGTCTTAAAACACTGAAGTGAATCGCACAATTGCATCTCTAGGGAAGTACTGGTGGTGCTACACAGGATTTAGGGGGGGAAAGTGAAGCTTTGTAATTAATCTATATTGGATATAATAAAATTAAAGTGCTTTATATTTTTGTTGAAATACTTTGGCTGTTCTTAGTTAAAATTTGTTAAAGAAGGTGCCTAGAAAAATTAGCCAGTAATTAGTAATAAATCACTGGTATCATTAGTAACCTTAGATTGAATCCTATCTCACACTATCAGACAGAAAGAAGCTTTTTCTGCACAAAGTATTTTTTCCCTTTCTGAAGATGATTAGATGCAATTGATCCCCAAAATATTCTTTTTTAAAGATTTTGAAGAACAGCAAATGTGCCAGAACAGCAACAGTGTCATTAAATATGTATGCTAAGACGCCTTCATCCCAGGGAGAAAATGATCTTTCAGATTAGACTGGAAGCACTTGGCACTATGGTGAGACTATGCCAGGCCAGTGGTGGTCAATAATAAAAATAATTTTAAGCTGAGTGCAGTGACTTCTCCTGAAGTCAACAGCAGAAGTTACATATTGGAGAGGAAGAGTGTGGGTTAAGAATATATGCTATATATTTCTGTATATGTGTACTGTTCTCTTTTCACCTACTCATAATATTTTCTGGAATTCAAAGGTAATGGATGGTCCTTGAAGTAGAAACAGCTTTACATTTAGTTTTTAATGGCAGGATTTCCTCAATTTCAAGATCTGAACATTGCATGAATAAAATTGAAATGGATAGCTCATAAAAATACTTCCAATTCTAAATGACGTAGGAAAGGTTGGAAAAAATGGCAAAATATTATTGAAATAATTATGTGACCAATTGAAGGGTGCTAAATGCTCTTATGCTCAGTGCTAGCAGACCAGCTCCATGGCATTGCTCAGGTAAATGGGACATAGTGCTACTTCAGCACCCACTTTCCAGGAAAGTACCACTAAGGACTTCTTCCCATAGTTTCTCTACACATAAATGTGCATGCAACAGTTCTGCCTGTACAGGGAAATCTTTTGCTTTATTATAACTTTCCTTTTGCAGTCTGTAAGGAGCTGTGCACTCATTCTGCAGAGTTTTGCATGCCATCTTGTGGTACAGCTAAGAAGTGAGGTTGTTGAGAGCACCGTGCATGGCAGATTATTGACAGTTTTCTATTTCTTAGGCTGCTTAATCAAAAATTCATCTTTGCACCCAGTGCTCTGGGCTTTGGAACCTAGCAGGGACAACTAGCTCTGGAAGTGGCTATTGGAAAGAATTTTTTTAGTATTTCATAGATTCATGGAATCATGGAATGGCTTGTGCTGGAGGGGATCTTAAAGATCATCTTGTTCCAACCCTCCTGCCATGGGCAGGGACACCTTCTGCTAGACCAGATTGCTCAGAGCCCCATCCAGCCTGGTCTTGAAAACTTGCAGTACTAAACAAGAACTCTAGAGTGGTGTTCATGTTTGGGAGTGGATAAAAAATAAGTGGAAAGTGCTGCTTTTAGGGTGAGAAATACCATTATTAATGACAAATGAACTACTGAAATCAGAAATTAACTTGAGACAGATATGTTGAGTAAAATAAAGCTACTATTGTTGGTATACACCCATAAGCCTTTTTAATGGGAAAGTGTACTGTTTTGGCAAAATGGTGCAAGAATAAACTTTTATAAATGATTGTTTGTACTAACTGTGCTTGTTGATCTGAAATCATTGATGGCACAGTGCAGCCTACTTAGATAAACAGAGGCTTTGAAAACAGTAAATACAGAGAAGTGTTATTCAAAGTGATGTGAGGTCAGATTCAAAGCCTGTTTATGCAGTTTAGACTTTAAAATTCAGCTTAGTATGGTTCGAGCACAAAAGGCAAAGTTTGTGCAGAGAGAAACACTCTCAAGTAATTAGACACAAAATTGGTTCAGCTCAACACACTGATTGGGCACTTGTTCAGATCACAGGACCTGGGGATGTTTAATACTCTCAGGAGATGTTAAAATCCTTGGGTTTCATTTCACAGAACTGTGCATACAGTGTCCCTCTAAAATCAGGAACTCTTTATTTGAGTAACAGTTGCAGGACCAAGGACTTACAGGGTAGAAAAGGGATTCCAGATGATAAGCCTAGGCACACAGTCAGGAAAATGGTCCAGACAGCCAGAAGGCCTCCAGCCATCTTCAAAGATTCCTTAGTATGACAGCGTTTTGCAGCCTGGATTATTATTAGACAATAAAAAAAAATGAATCTAACTCCAGGCAAAAGTAAAATAAATGATATTTGTGTTCATCAACTCTCTGTTGCTTTTGCCCTCCCTTAGATAACATCATCAAGAGGATATTTAATATCCTGAAGTTTACTTGGGTCCTTTTCTTGGCAACGCTGGACAGTTTCACAGCCTGGCTGAACTCCATCTCCAGAGAGCACATCGATATCTCCACCGTGCTCCGGATCGAGCGCTGCATGCTCACCAGGGAGATTAAGAAGGTGACGCCTTCACTCTTTTCTGTCTGCTAATGCCATTTCCAGCTTGGTGAAAAACGAAGGGCTGTCTTCTCAGATCACAGCAGTGAAGAGGAGAATTATGAAAATCTCACATACATATGCATTTTAAACATAAGTCTGGACTTTTCTTGCTGCTTGCTGGTTTATTAATCCTTAAATAATAAATTATTTGATTTATTACTTGGACACAAAACAAGTCGGGGAAAAAAATACTTCTTTGAGAGGCTGATGTAAGGTTTTGGCTGAAACACTTCTGTAGTCTAGTGTGGTTCTGAAGGGACACAATAGATTCAAGAAGGTAGGAAAAGGCTGGCATTTTAAACAGCTCAAAAACTACCTCAGTTTGCATATTTCACTCTTCTTGTAGATCAGCCTGCACTGGAAATGTCTGACAACATCCAGGCATACATTTCTTCAGTGAGAATGGAGCTCTGTGGTCCTTCACAAGCTAGCTGTATATTAGCAAACCCCATTATTAGCAGAGATTAATGTCAGTATAAGTGGGAATGTATTTAGATCTTCCAAATGCAAGTAGATGATACAACTCCTATTCTTTAGGCCTGCAGTAGAGCTAGAATGTAACTTGTGCCATCATTTCAGGGTCAGGATGTCATAATGACACCAACATTTACCACTGAAGAAGCAACACAAACACAGCTAATTACACAAGCTTGTACACAAACATATCTAATTAAAAACATGAGTGTCAAATATACAGGCAATATTTTAGACTACTTTTATTATCTTAGCTGGAAAAAGTCCTTGCATAAGGCTTCATTATAAGTTAGAAAATTATTGCTCAAGAATAGCAATCTCCCTTCTCAATGTATCATCAGAAGTCAATGCAAGCACTAGTGAAATGAGTTGGATGTGTTTCTGCCTTAAACCAGAAAATTCTCAGTTTTATTCCTTTGATACACCTTTAAAATTCTTAATACAATATCACAGCCAGAAAGATTGATTCCCTGCTCAAATCTGCTCTGACAGTTAATAAAACTATCCTTTCATGAATCTGCTTAATTGTGAAGTCACAGAAAAAGAGTAAAGGTGTATTTTTTCATGGTTTTCCATCTGTGTCCATAATTCATGAATAAGTTTTTATTTTGGAACACTAATTAAAATCTAGATCAGTTTGTACATGAACTGTTTCTTGAGCTTTTTTTCTGTTTAAAAATTCTGCTACTGGCCACTAATAATTGTTCCTAGAGTCAGTAAAGCTGTCTAAAAGAGATCCATCAAAAGTTGCTGGAGTGCACATTGAGTCATGGGTGCAGTCCCCTCCTCATTCCCATGCTGAAGGATCTGCAGAGTTGTGGTGGCTAAATGTAGCCTGAAATCACATGGGTTGCTCCAGTTTTGTTTGAAAACCAAGCACTTTGGGCCATGGTAGGTTGAGTCAAAATCTGATTGGCACTCTGAAAAGGTGTGAGTTTGCTGTTTACTAGGAAGGTGTTTGCACAGTCCTGAATCTGTTACTTGCCACATGACAGAAGAAACTGCTTCCTCAGAGAATACACCTCCCCCTGGCCATGTGTGTCTACCTCTTCTCTCTTCCACAGGGAAATGTTCCGACACGGGAGAGCATCCATTTATATTACCAGAACCACATGATGAAACTTTCTGAGGAGTCAGGACTAGACTCCATTGATGAAAAGCCAACTCAGGCTTCTGGTTTGCAAGCCTCTGAAAGAATGGATAGTTTAGATTCAGCAGCATCTCATGACAGCATCTCCAGGTATTGATTTAATTTTATTCTGTGAAAGACAGAGGGATCATGCGGTAGATGTAATATTAGATAATGTCTAAGTACTGATGAACTTTCTAATGTTGAATTCTTTTTGATTTGTCCATGCCATCTTAATACTGAAAATTACTATATGTTACCATTCCTTTATAGTGATGGACTCACTTGTTGGCTTAACTTCTTTTCCACTGCATGACTACCCCACTGCTTTTAGTTTCCCCAAGAATTAGGAGCCATTTACATTGATATTCTGTTCCTTGTGAAAAGAAATGGAGGTGCTGAGGATGCTTCTGTGATAATGGTTTAGGATTTCAGACATGTAATTTGGGGAGGGATCATTCACGGTGAATATTCTGTCTTTGTAAAATAAATTGTTGTCTGTTGTCCACAAATCAGAAAAGGCTTTGCTTTGAAAGAGGTTCTGCATTAGAAAGAACAAAATCCCCTTTCATACCCACAGGGCAAAAACCATCTGAAGAGCCTGGTTCCCCAGCTGCCATGATTACAGTCCAGCAGAGCTACATGTTTGTTAATCAAATCCCCAAACTAGTTCAGGAAAACCACCTTCCTCATTCTTTTCTGGAAACGGATGCCCTCAAGTCCCTTGCCAAAATTACTGCCTGCTCCTGCTGCTTCGTGCACACAGGCGCACACACATTCACTTCCTTCTCTTACAGAGGCAGTCTGTTCCCACCATGTCCCTGGAGTTCTTGACTTATAAGATACTGCAGAATTTGTGTAACATGAGGGGCAGAAGGGAGGGTTTGGAAATCCAGCTGTTTCATAATCCCTGGCCTTCTGCTGTGTCCTGTTCTTCTGTGAACTGTGGCAGTATCGTATTGTGTTTGAGACTGCCAGCAAAATCAGAAACTTCTGTGTACAGTAAATTATGTATAGCTTTTATTAATGACATAGGAGTAGATATCAGCAGACTGAAAATAACAAGGGGTTGTCTTCCTTTCTGATAGTACTGGAAAGCAAGGGTAAGAGACTGCCTGTGAGTATTATGCTTCAACGAAATATCCACAAATTGCTCTTCGGTGAGCACTGGCCTGTGAGAGGTTCGTTCCAGTAAAAACACCAAACCTGAGCAAATCTTTCAGAGTGGCTTGTTGCCCAACTGAGCAACACCTTTGTGTTTTGTCTCAAAGTTTTACAGGAGTCAGATGATGTGAGAAAAATGTAAAGTCAAATTCTGTTGCCAGCTCACTTGGACCCAGTTTGATATCTGCAGGGCAGATTTTAACTGCACAAAGTTCAGTCTCACCTAAAGAATGAATAGTAATATAAGTCCTGCTTTCACTAAGTAGTTTTTGGTAACCCTATTTACTACAGATAGAAGTTATAAGTACTGTACAATCATTAGCAAGAACTATAACCATAAACAAAAGGAAGCCAATTCCAAAATTAATTATAAATAAGAAAAACAATTCTTGTAATTTTAATGTATAGATTCTGCCTCTATAATAAGATGGTATCCAATGTTGACCTCAACTTGTGTTTTGTTGGTTGTTGTTTTTTTTTTTCAGAATAATCACCCATTTTTCACCCTGCTTAAAGCACTTGCACATTTAAAATCTCTTTTCAAACTCAGAGAATTCCATGGTGATGCTTTGCAACAGTAAAAGTTAAATCTTTTATATGTATTTCTGTCATCTCCATTTGTTTTGAAGAGTTCACAGGGTTTATAAGCAAAGGAAGAGTTATGACTGATTTCTCTAATCTCAAATTCTCTTTCTGGTAATGAACAATCAAATATTCTTGAACTGAGTATTACAAATTGTGGACATCTGCTATAATAATAGAGGAAGCAATAATGAGTCTGTTGATTGAATGATAATGCCATCTGTCCATTGGGGCACTCTTGCATATCTCTTCAAGGGATTACAAAAGTACTTACATAGTTTTTTAGAAAAGTGAAATGTTTTAAACTTCTTATGAGTTTATTTATTGATTTTTTTTTAATTGCCCAAACAAGAGCAGGTGGCAGTTTGTATTTTAAAGTAATGATTTCCTGTAAATTAGAAGAGAATGATTAAATCTAAAGCATCCCTGTGATCATGGATTTCAGGTTGCAATGGAAAACTTTTGGGAAGAGGCAGAGGGTTTCTATTCTGGTTATCCTTTGGTTGCACTACTAAAAATTCTGTAGTGACAAAATCCTCTTGTGGTCATTAGGTCCCTGAGTCAGGTAAGGACACAGAAATGCTGAAGCACAGAAGTTGTTCCATTACAATATGACATAATCCTCAGCGCTCAGGGTAGGAGTTACTGTGGGTAAGCACTGAATAGCCAAAGAGAAAAACCCTCCTGAACTGAAAATTTCTTGTGAAGTTCAGGGCTGACCCTCATCAGTCCAATCAAGGAATGTTGTCCTTAGCCTGGATAAAGCTCTGAAAGGACTTGTGTTGAGTGTCCTTTGTGTTGTGGTTTTTTTTTTTCTTTTAGTGGGGCTGTCATTTATTCTCAGTAATTTCTCTATGCAGTAGAAACTATGAGGTATTCATAGGGTATTTGTTTGGTTTCTCTTCATGTATAAATACTCTCACGTATCCTAAAGGCAAAGGAGAAAGTTCATATGGGCTTGGACAAGGGACTGATGCTGTTCCTTTACCAAGCTTTTTGAGGAACATCACCGGAAGGGGTTGGGATCTAGCATGGCAGAGCATTTGCTGCAGTTTGTTTCCATTTGACTGATGACCTGTTTATTAGGTTAAAAATCTCTAAATTTCATTAAGATGATTTGGAACTAACTAAAACTAGTTGGCTGCCTGTCTGGGGCTTTGTCTACAGCTAGCAGCTACACACAGGTCCTAAGTCAGATTTCAGGTTATTTAAGGTTTTTATTTAAGTTCCTCATTCTGTCTTTGTGTAGACTTCTGTAGGAACTAAAGGAGGGAATCCCTTTCAGGGTGTTTAGGAGTAGCACCTTTTATCTGTGCTTCCCTCACTAGAAGGGAGAGTGGGGTTTGAGGCAGGGAGTACTGGAGAAGTAATTTTGCCTAGGGAGGCACAAGGAAGGATGAAAGGAGAGCCCCTGTTTGGACTGGATCAAAGTCCAGTTCAGGACTCAGGATTGTTAAAGATTGATTGGGATTTTTTCTTGGAGGCCTGGGGAATGTAGCAATACAGATAACGTCAGTAATTAGCCCATGGACAGAAAAAAAACCCCACACAAACAAACAAACAAACAAACAAAAAAAAAAACCACCCAGAAAAAAATGTCATTCATCCACTAAGCCACTAAGCTGAAAAACTCTTTGTGAAGAGTACATTTGTTTAGCAAAAAGGAAGTAATAAACTTAAAATTTTCCTGCTCACTGATGATAAAAAATTCTCTGCTATATATGCATGCATATTTAAAATGGATACTTGATCAACTTTATATAAAATGTTTGAACTCAGGGCTTTTAATGAGCATTCAATTTAAAACAGATAATCATTGAATGATTTTCAGAAGCTAATGCTTTAAAGGTCTCCAACACAAATTCGAAAAATTGCTTAGGAAGACATGCTCGGATCAAATTTCTGTGATAGGCAACAACTTGAGTCAACATCAGCTTTGCTTGGTGTGAATCTCTGCACTTTGCTGGTGTTCTCATTTCCTCCACTTTTGGGAGCATGGTCCTAAAGCATATAAAGAATACACAGACTGGGCTACAAGTGACAACTCACACACATCTCCTGATACTCAAGGAGACAGTGCTGCTGCTCAGTCAGTAATTACTCTGATGATTCATTCTTCATTTAAAACAGCTTTAAACCAAATGCTGCAGGCATTAGTCTGGACAAATGTTTTTATCTACTGGGATTAATAGATGCTTTTCCTTTGATTTTTCTGGGAGCGAGGTCAGAGCTGGCATGTTTGGGAGAGCAGCTGGCATATGTTTCTTCCACTGAAAATATATGAAAGGGTATGTGAACGTAAACATCTGCTGTGCTTAAGTCCCTTGGACAGTTCCCATTGAACTATGTCTGTATTTAAAATCCTTCAACACCTTATTATTAGGTGTTGCCCTTCAAAAGAATAAACTGAGCCCTTGAGATCTCAAATGACACGTACATAAAACATCTACGTAAAATGCACACAGACAGAAAGATCATCTGCAAAACTGTGTTGTCTGTTTGCTGCCATCTTCCCATATTTTAGCACCCAAACGTCACTGGTAGAACAGCCTGGCTGTATCCCCTGTGCTGCTGAATCACACCTCCAGGACAGACCTGGGCCCCTATCATAAACCATTCACCATGCAGACAGCCCTCCAGGTTTTGTCTGGAGGGCGTTGTGTGCCTTTGTGCACACACAGAAATAATGAAGTGGCTTGTAAGAGGTTTTGGCCAAGTGAACTGGCAGGACTGAGGTGCCCCTGCCATTGAGGCAGTTATTAAGGAAAATATTTCACAATACCTTTGGTATCTTGGTGATTCTTTTCTTCTGTTCAAAGGCCAAGGTATGCTTTTTAGCCTCAGTCAAAAATAATCATCAATGAGGATAGGCCTAAGAATAACGGCTTCTTCTCTCCACATATTTTGCTCTTTCTGCCCCATTTTCCAAGAGGCAATAGTTGCAGACTGTAACTTCATGCCAACAGATTTTTTCCTCACTTCAAGCTAGCAAGACCAAAAGAACGTGGAAACGCCATTGCCCTTCCTTTCTGAGCTCTTACCCTGTTCTCTGTGCCCCTGGACAAACATTATGCTTGCCAAGGAAGCAAATCCCCCAGCTGCCAGTGCTCAGGTGTAATACAAATGGAGTCAAAAGAAGAAAAGTAGAGTGTAAATCCTGAATTTTGAGGTCTTTTCTTCTTTCATTTTATCTGAGAAGCTCAGGCAGGTCACTGCATGTGTTAAAACACCAGTCCACTCAACTCATTTCATTGACATCTGTGTTTGTCAACGATTTTTACAGGAGAAATAATCTTTTTACTTACCATATGTCATTAATGTATTTGCTTCTTCCCTGTTGCTCTGTTAAGTGCTTGTATTTAATTATGTACTTTCTTTCTCATAACTCATCCACTTTTTTTCTCCAGTTACACATGAATGCTTAATGTATTTTGTATATCTCTGGTGTCCTGTTGTATTTGATAAGTGAAAGGAGATAAGGATTTATTATATCTGTTCTTTATTTCAAGATGTGCATGTTACCAATTTTGAAATACTTTTAAGCTGTGATTGAAATAAATGAAATCTTCTGGAGAGAATCATCAGGGCTTCCTAGTAAATATCAAAATAAAAGCCATCCCATGCAGAGCAGGTTATATTTGGCTTGCATTTACTGGCTAAGTAACATATCCGATTTGGCTCTTCGGTTTGGAAAGAAGATTAGCCAATGTCTAACAGCTATTTTTCTATTTGTGGAATATGAGCTTATTTAGTTTTAAGGGCCCTTTTAGGAAATTGGCTTGTACTTGTGTGAAAAGGTACATGTGTAAAAAGGTTCAGCACAGAGTATCAGTAATAAAACAGAACTTGTACTGAGGAGGTCCCTTCCCAAAACATTCTTGTGGAATCTGGAAATTTCAGGGGTAAACAAACAAAATAAAACCTGCTGTCATATGGAAGTCTGTTCCACTAAAAAGCACGTAGAGCACTATGTTGGTTCCATATCTACTTGAATAGTGAATGGATGGCCTTCTATATCTGCTGTATGAATTTGACCATGTCTAACCTGTGCATAGAAATGTGTTTCCCTGGTAACCCTAAACAAATCCTTATCTTCTCTCTGAAGCTTTGTTTCTCTGTGCCAGTGTTTAGCTGCATGGCGAGCATATTTGTTTACTGAACCGTGTGTATGGTAATACCATTTGTATTTAACACTGTCTCTGTAACTGTTTGCGCTGCTGTAGCTGCTACACTGAAGCAACCATGCTGTTTTCAAGGCAGTCAACCCTTGATGATTTAGATGGACCAGACTCTGTTCCTAAAACAAGTGAGCGCGCTCGACCTAGGCTTCGTAAAATGCAGAGCATGGATATGTCCTCCTCATCAGCTGACAGTGGCAGTATAGTGTCCAGGTGCTTAACTCATGCATGCTTTGTTCACTCCTTTACCCATACCATTATTCTGACTGCAGTGTACGTGGGTCTGTGTCTGCAGACACGTGGTGTGCAGAGTGGTTCGTGTGGTTACAGGAAGCTTTACTCCCTCCTGGGTCGTGGCACAGTTTTGAGATTCAAAGTCAGGATCATAATCTAGGATTCATTTTCTGTTTCACTTCTTGTTCTGTTTTTTGGCTTTTGTTTCCATCCTCAGTTCATGTATTTTTTAAAGTTGTTCCACAACATTATACTGGTGTATAAAAACAGGCTAAAGTTTGTATTAGTTTGGCTTAAAAAGTGTCTCACTTTCAGAGCTACTGAGTTGATGCTTGTTCTTAAACTGGAAGCTAGAAGTGAAGTTTCTCAGCTACTCAGTTATCTTAAATATAGACTGAGATGTGTAATTTTAGAAACTAAGGCACCATTGTGCCAGTTTTTCTATTTTTGTTTTTCTCCATATAGGAAAGATTTTGCAATATGTATTGATTACCATTGATTTACAGTAAGGTGTTGGAATTAAGAAAGGGAAATAGCTATGAAAAAACAGCAAATAATATTAACATCCAGTGCAAGAGAAAACGGTTCATAACTGTTCATTCAGTTTTCAGCAGGTAAAACCCAGGTATTTACATGACATTGGGAAGCAGTGTTTCAATCATTTAATAAATATTATGAATCTGAAATTTTATGTCATTTTGCATCATTGTTTTTCAACTTTGAAAGTGTTTGACTATTTTTTTGAGTCAATCAGTTTTAGAACTGTGGGATTCTATGATTTTGTACATTTTGACCAGGATGAGTGCTACTGTGAATCATCCAAACACACATCATCGTAAGTGCTACATGGCCTAATTAAACCTCTGGTACAAATAACATCATCTAACATAGCCACAATAAGTTTGGAAGCAGTGTAAAAGGAAAAAAAAGAAACTTAGTTTTTAATTTTGGCAGAAGATGGTAGTGCCAGAAGGCTTTGCCAATGCCAATTTTCTCTAAAAGATTATAGTTTATGTGAAAATATGGCCCTGTTGATTTCGTAGGAGCTGTGTGAAATCTTGTTTTGTCTCTGTTAAGATACAGGGATATGCAGCCAGCAAAGGCACTGAGTTAGTGCCTGTTGCCTAACCTGTGGAGAAGGAGTGGAATGTGAGTAAAAAGAGAAAGAGGGATGTTCAAGGATAGAGGAAAAAAAAAACTTGAGAAGAAGGGCCACAAATGTAATCAGAGGGCTGGACCACCTCTCCTACGGAGACAGGCTGAGAGAGCTGCTCATTCTGGAGAAGAAAAGTTTCCAGGGAAACCACAGAGTGAACTTCCAGTATTTAAAGCATGGCTACAAGAGAGCTGGAGAGGGACTTTTTATAGGGTATGGAGTGATAGGAGAAGGGGAAGTGGCTTTACATTAAAAGAGGGCAAGTTTAGATAAAGAAATTTTTCATTCAGAGGGTGGTGAGACACTAGAAGAGGTTGCCCAGAGAAGTTCTGGACGTTGCATCCCTGGAAGCATTCAAGGTCATATTGGATGGGACTAAGCAACCTGGTCTAGTGGGAGATGTCCCTGCCCATGGCAGGGGAGCTGGAACTAAATGATCTTTAAGGTACATCCCTACCCAAACCGTTCTATGAGTCTGTGCGAAGCCAAGAGTAAGGAGGGTGAATCAAGCAAAGAACTGACCAGAGTGCATCAGAGAGTTGAATCCAGAAATATGTACATACAGAAGTAAAGCAGGCAGGTAAAATAAAAGGAAAGACTGTATTGAAGAACATAGGGCAATCTAAAGGTAAGCAAGATACCCTGTTACTGGAACAGTTTTATAATTTGGCTTGTATTTCTCCATGCTAGAAAGTTACATGTTCTTTTATATGAGTCAGAGTTGATATGTGTGTATTCAGTTCATGTTCCAGTTGTATACAACATTCATACAGTTGTTAAAAGCACTGTGTTTAGAAGGAATCCCATGGCTGCCTATCCTTCACCATGGAGCATATCTTAAATAGATGTAATAGCAAGTGTTGTCTCTGTTCTGAAATTTTTGAACTGCTTTCAGAAAGGCAGTGTAGTTTCTCTTGTTGATAATGTTAATTTGCCCCTTCCTGGTGTTAAAAGGTGGTGAATCACTGTGAGTTCAGTGGGATATTCAGGGAACAGATGGACCCAGATGTTCCATCTGTGTAAGAGGAGATGAGGATTGTATCTTTTCTGCCAGATCATAGGAACTTTGAAGGCCTGGGAATGCAATGAGGTTGCTCAGCTCTCTGTATAAAGGTACAGTTAACAAACTTTGCTTGATCATGAGTCTTGTAAAACTGGGCTGACTCTCTTCATCCATCTCCAACAGTGAACCTACGCAGGTCACCATGCTCTATTCCCGTCAGGGGACCACAGAAACCATTGAGGAGGTAGAAGGGGAGCATGAGGAAGAAGGAGCTCATTCTGCATCAAGGCTGGAGGAAGAGGAGGTGGAAGATTATAGCCTGGATTCAGAAGGAGCTGCATATACTCCTGATACTGATGTGCCACTGTACTCCACAGTGGACAGCAATGCAGAAGCTCCACCATCCTATAGCAAAGCTGTCAGCTTTGAACACCTTCCCTTTGGCTCCCCAGATGACTCAGCTGGGAAGAGCCTCATGATGGTGAGCCCGGACGACAGTCGGACGGACAAACTCGACACGATTCTGCCCCCACTGACACATGAGCTAACAGCCAGTGAGCTGCTCCTCAACAAGTAAGGATCCTCCACCAGGAAAAATTGTTGATCACAATGTGTAAAAGTTGTAGTAACAACTTTCATTTTGTTTTGTGTCAGAACTAGCCTAAAAATTCTGATACGGACCTTGTGCTAAGTTTGGTTTAAGGGAAGAAGCTCATTTCCTGTGCAGTGGTTCTAATTTGAGATTTCTAAATTCATGACTCAAATTCATCTTGGAAGGAATCTCTGCTTTCTTCCTAGATGCCATATTTAATTGTTTTGATTAGCATTGAGTTTCTGTGCTGCAAATTGTCTTGGGGTCAAGGGCTTTCCTAAATAGTCTTTGTGGAGAGGGCTTCTTTTCTCCAGGCAGCTGTGATTTCAAATGAGTTTCCTCTAGGGCTGTCTGGGAAAATGTTTCTCCTTTAATTATTTTGGATTGCTGTAAGGAAAACTCTGACCTTTGGCAGATTTTGTTTAAGCCAGTGGGAGCTGAGGGTTGTGGAGAGGCACCACCTTGCTAGGTCCTTTCATAAGGGAGAGGATGTTCCCTTCTTTGCCCCTTAGACACTGTACTCAGTAGCACAACCAGCACTGAGGTGGGGATGGTGCCACTGCACATCTTCAGCTGCTCTCTGGCCTGACTCAGCTGGGGAGGGCTTCCCCAAATGCAGAGGCAAAATCTTAAACCACAGAATTGCCTTTCAGTCTGCCTGCACCTGGAGAGAGAGGGTGTAAAAATCTGACTTTGTTAGATGCAGTGTCTTGTCTTCTGGTTTTCCGTAGTAAATTTTGCTTTTCAGTAAGATCTCTCCTCAGGCCAGGAAACTTTATGAGATGCAGAGAGGATTATGAATGTATATGAAAGTTACTGCCATTTATAATTATTTGAGTCATATAAATAGAGGACTGGACACATCTAATGATCATGGGTATTTTTTGTGTTCTAATCTTATGCCCCTGGACGATGCATACATAGATCTCATGATGTACCTCTGTTTTTTCTCCAAATTCCTATCTGTGTTGATAAATCAGATGTGAATCCACACCAGTTCTGGGTGATTTGCATGAAATATGTTGATTGGGCAGCTGTAGGAAAGCCATGTTTGTAGAAGTGCTTAGGCCAGGCTGCTTCTCTTTCTGGGTAGATTAAAAATCAGCAGAACAGTGCTTCTAGTTACTTTGCCTGAAATTCTTGTTTTCTGAGCTTAGAATCAAGATATTTGATTATAATACCAAATCCTGCCCCCCCTTTTTTTTTGTTCCATTGGACTGAGCCGCAGATTTTAATACTTTTCAAAAGGAAAAACAGTAGCAATTTGGAAAGCTGCTCTTGTGAAGTTCATGCTCAGCTCATCTGTGGTACTCTGCTCCTCGCAGGATGTTTCATGATGACGAGTTGGAGGAGTCAGAGAAGTTCTATGTTGGTCAGCCTCGAGTCTTGCTCCTTATTTATGCCCTGTACAATACACTGGTGGCCCGGTCAGAAATGGTGTGCTATTTTGTGATCATCCTTAACCACATGATCTCTGCCTCCATGATAACCCTGGTGCTTCCCATCCTTATATTCCTGTGGGCCATGCTGTCTGTTCCTCGGCCAAGCAAACGCTTCTGGATGACAGCCATTGTCTACACTGAGGTATGCTGCTGGCTTTGCAAGCCCGTGTCTAACACAGAAAAATGAAGGTGTAATCTTTGCATGGTCACTTTGCTGGTTTTGATCTCGGGGTTCTGGGCTGGGCCTTTGGCCCTTCATAGTAATACAAGTGTTTTCTCAAGTCCTCAGCAATTTTTGCAGTATGGTAAGATCTTGTTTGTTATTTCCTTCATTGCGGTGAGCTGTATCCTTCCTGGCATGTAAAGCACTTCTCACAAGAACAGACCATCTGCAAACTGTTGCTTTGTAATGGTTAATCAAGAGACAGAATTCACTGCCTGTGGTATCTCTAGTACTGCTACATAACATCTGTTGGTGAATTTTGATTGACTTTATTACTGGAGAAATGTGAAGTGTTATTCCTCTGTAGTAATAAGTATGCTTGTTTATGTTCTCATAAAACTGACAAAGTAGTCATATTTTATCCTTTTACTCTCATGAAGCTGCTATATCTGACATGCTTATAAAACACCCCAAGTGTGTTGTGTTTCCAAATAGGTGGCCATTGTCATCAAATACTTCTTCCAGTTTGGCTTCTTTCCTTGGAATAAACATGTGGATTACACAAAAGATAAACCTTACCATCCACCCAATATTATTGGCATTGAGAAGAAAGAGGGTTATGTGCACTATGATCTTGTTCAGCTTCTTGCTTTATTCTTCCACAGATCCATTTTAAAGGTAAATTGGGTTCAGGTAGTTTCTTATTTTATATTTATTTTTTAATTTTAGGTTTTTTAATCACTCATGTGATATAAAGAAATCATTCACTTGGTTATCAGGAAAAATTTCTTCCATGAAAGGGTTACTGAGCATTTGAAGGGCCTACTTAGTGAAGTGGTTGAGTCACCATCCCTGGAAGTGTTTAAAAGACATTTAGATGTGGCACTGGGGGACATGGTTTAGTGGTGAACTTGGCAGTGCTGGGTTGACAGTTGAACTGATGATCTTAAAGAACTTCTCCGACCTAAATGTTTCTATGATATCCTGACACATTGAATTTGTCTTCTCCCTTGTGAACACGTGACTGAGCTGAGCAATGCCTGTGATAAGTATTGTGACAAAAATACAGGCTTGATATGTTCTCTTCTTGCTTTTCTACTAGTGCCATGGATTGTGGGATGAAGATGAGAAAGGAGACAGCTCCAGTAATAAAGGGGATACCGATGATGAGCTCTCTCTGACAGGAGGCAGGAGAGACTCTGCCTCTTTGAAATCTGTCAATCTTGCTGCATCAGTGGAGTCCATCCATGTCCACTTCCCCGAGCAGCAGACTGCCGTCAGGAGGAAGAGTTCTAGCAGCATATCCCAGCTTTCTCACAGGTCCAGCTTCTCCTCACACAGATCTAAGAGAGGTAAATGCCATGGCATTTCTGGGATTTGAAGGACAAATGTTCATTTCTCATAGGATCATTCTACTGAAGCCTTGGACTGGTTGCTGTGGAGCTCCCAGGGGCTACTGAATGCTGCTGCTTCTCAGTGATGAAATAGGATGTCAGCCAATGTATCTTCATGTTTGAACACACTCCAAGCCTTCCTTAAGTTCAAATGGAGAGCCATACTTTGTGATTCATTGTGTTTTTTAAATGACATTATCCAAAAGCTGGGAAGGGAATGCTCAGCGTGGCCCAAATCCAGAAATTCTGGTCCAGCATAATCTCCAGCTAGAGGGAATGCAAAGCACATGTATTTTTCATATCTGCACTTGTAGACACTTGATATAAGAAAATGTTTTTCTTAGTTATATTGAAACAGAGTACATGTCCCATCTTGTAAAAAGGGCAGGGGTACTCTAGCCTAAATATATATAATATCAATTGAGGTGACTGAGCCAGATCAATCAACTACTTGCTTTTATCACTAGACTGCTTTCTCTTTTTATGGCTATTGATCAAGTTTTGATCTGCCAGTGATTAAAACTTTAGTGGATGCTCTCAAGATTTTACAATGCTGGGGGAAAGCAAGCAGAACTCATTTCAAAGCTTCTTTCAAGTGTGGGAGTCATATGAGATGGAAGTCTCAAGCTTTATTAGTTTCTAGCTTTAGCATTTAAACTTTTCTTTTGAATTGAACATCTCTTTCCCTCGCCTTTTTTCCAGGAAGTACCAGTACACGGAACAGCAGTCAGAAGGGAAGCAGTGTGTTAAGCATCAAGCAAAAATCTAGAAAAGAGCTTCTCATGGAAAAGTTTCGAGAACAAATGATCAAAGCCAAGGCTTTTACAATTAAAAAGTGAGCAATATGAGGAGTTGTGTGGGTTTGGGGGGAGGTTCCAAACAGGAAAGCAGTAGGCCAGCATTTTAAAGGGAGCAGGCTACTACTGATATTAATTCAGGTGTTCGTTGTATGCAGATGTCTCACCAGCTGAACATCACACAGATCAGCAGTTGTTCGAATAGCATCTGCCTGATAAAAAAAGCTAAACATCCCATGTGACCTTGGTTGGCTATATATATTTCTACTGAACAAATCCTAATACAGTGGTTTAGGAGCAATCAGAACAAAGGAGTGGTGTCTCTGCGGTCCTGTGAAGGCTGTCAGAGCAGATCTTAGATACCTTTAAAAATATCAATCATACCACCCTCAGCCTTTACTTTCCTCAGTGCAAGTTATGTGTTATTAAATCACACTGTGGTCTGTGTTGTTCTAGGACTCTCCAGGTGTACGTGCCCATCCGACAGTTTTTCTACAATCTGATTCATCCAGACTACAGTGCAGTGACTGATGTGTACGTGCTGATGTTCCTCGCGGATACCGTGGACTTCATCATCATTGTATTTGGATTTTGGGCTTTTGGGGTACGTCACAGAGGCATCTACCTATAAATCCACACCAGGATTTACGTGTTGTAGATGCTAAATATCGGGCAAGTGTCCTTTTTCCTTGACCGCCCTTATATTTTGCTTTTCAGAAACATTCTGCTGCAGCAGATATCACCTCTTCATTATCAGAGGACCAGGTCCCAGAGGCATTTTTGGTGATGGTGCTCATTCAGTTTGGCACCATGGTGATAGATCGAGCACTGTACCTCAAAAAGACTGTCATGGGAAAAGTCATCTTCCAGGTCATCCTTGTTTTCGGAATACATTTCTGGATGTTCTTTATCTTGCCTGGAGTGACAGAAAGGTATAAGCTTTATAAATAAACATTATGGGTGGAATACTGATGGTCTACCAAGTTCTCCGTATTTAAACCGGAGATGTTTATAGCTAGGCTTTGGAATTATGATCAAGGTTCTTCTTTGCCTCATTTCTAAGCAGAAAGTTGGAATGCATTTCCACAGCAGTAACTGTGGCCAATATAAGTTTGAGGAAGAATTAGTTATATATGTAGAGAAATATTCTCAGTTTAGGCCAAAATGCCAGCAGGTGAAAGAGAAACTGCCTGTAATTGAGTGATTAGAGCCTTCAGCTGAGACAATGTTGATCTCTGATCCAATTCCCCGCTCCCAGGACTGCTGCATGCTGCTTTAGAAGGAAAAGCGAGTAGAAAATGTCTCCCTCAGAGTAACTTATAACTTAGCACTTTCCTGAAATGTGTGAACTGTGGATTTAAATTTCCTTAAACTGAGGAATGTCTAAAATGTGTGTCTGTTCTGAAGAGCAAATTTCTCCTCCTGTACTCCAGCCACTTGGCTCTGGAGGTGATGTGGAAATGGTCACCCACTGCATGAAATTTTGTGTCACATACCTGGTCAGGCTCACTCCCAAATCTAACATTTCTCATTTCATGGCTCAGGGCACTGACCATTTCAGTCTGCAGTGCAGAGGTGTTAAGATTTCCTCCCTAGTGTTTGGCTAACTCCCCTCTTCCTACTTTAAGTATTTCCCTCACTCCATTGACTGTCCATGGAAATTGAGTGTGTCACCTAGGCACCTTACACTACATTAACAGTGAAGTTATTTTACTGGGAAAAAATAATCAGGTTTATAGTGTAAAGGAAGACTGAAAAGTCTCACTTTCTGTGAAAAACAAAGTGCAGTAGCAACTGTGCCCAAATCTGGAAAAAAAAATCATTTTTGGAACGGATCTCTTATCTACTGCAGATTGAGAATTGTTATGAAATAAAATAATTTTGACTTTATGATTATGGGAAATCTTTATCAAGTTGTTAATCTTGAATCTGAAACATCCTGTGTTCCTTCTATGTGAGCTTAGAAACCCCTGCAAATTTCTTAATTAAAATACTTCTGTGAGATTAAATTGAAAACATTGGGTTGTGGCTAGCTGACAAGTCCTGTCCATCATGAGGCATCTGCTGCAGATCCACTGTGCTACTGAATAACAACCAAAATGGCACAAGTGAGGAGAGGTTGAGGGTTAGTTCAGTCCAGAGAAGAGAAAATGAAGAGCTGGCTGAACTGTTTGTTGGGATAAGACTTGAGTCAAGCAGGGAAGGGCGGAAAGTATTTTCAGAGGTCACTCCATCTTAAATTCCTGTATGAGGTGCATTCATGAACACAAGCAGCCACTAAAGCTGCCTTGATTGAGCCCCGACCCAGGGCTCAGAGAGGGTTGACTCGTCATGGGGGCCGGTTGAGACTGGTTGGGCAGCAAGGGACCTTCAGCATTCAGAGGGAGAGGGCACTGCCCAAAGCCTTCACTCTTTGGGGAGCCTGCTCCCAGTCTCTCCCCTGTGACCCTGAGGTGGCAATGGATGCTGCCTTTAGACTTTTTCATTCAGTGTCTTTCCAATACTCTTTTAACCCTGCCATGGGGTCAGCAACCAAGACCTTTTCACAGAACCTCAGGAAGGGGAAAATGCCAGGAGTGAAAGAACATTTTGAGCTAATTTGGTCATACATGGATACAAATCTCATTGTTTTCCTTTATCTCTTCCTTTACAGGAAATTTAGCCAGAACACAGTTGCCCAGCTCTGGTATTTTGTGAAATGTGTTTATTTTGGCTTATCAGCTTATCAGATACGCTGTGGATATCCAACCCGTGTTCTTGGCAACTTCCTCACAAAAAGTTACAACTATGTCAACCTATTCTTATTTCAAGGGTAAGCACAGACTTACTGCCTTTCTTCTTCCTTCTGTGTAATAAGGATCTGCTATAGTGAAATGTTGGGGTTATTCAGGATTTTTCTTCACATACTGCTGGCAATAAGACAATAGATTCTGCAAAGCATACTCTGTATATATCATATGTACCCACAAAAAAAAAGAAAAATCTGTTTCTGGAATTTCATCTCTCAGCCTGAAACCCAGAAGCCTGATATACCAGTCAGCCATTCAGTCCCCTATGAATAAGACATTTTAAACACTTCTTCTAAGAGACCATCTTTGTGAATAGAAATAGGGGCTGCACATTGTGCTAGAAAACAGGTAATGTTATTAGTTCTGCAGTCCTAAAAAGTAGTAAGGTGTCAAATCCCAAAGAGACCTCTGGAGCAGGTCTACCTGCTCTACTTCAGCAGGTGAAAGGAATAGAGAGAAAGACAACACACCTGAGAAACAGGAACATAAAAATTGGCACCAAAAAATGTTTGGTTTGAGAAGTGTTGCACATTTGAAACTCTTCAGGAGTTCAGCATGTTAGGGCAAGGAACAGGCACAGCATCACCTCAGGGAGAAAGGTGGCTTAACACAGGCAGACCACATCCTCTATTTACACTGTTACAGTGCCCTGGCTTCACAGAAAAAAATTGAATATTTATATTTCACAGGAAAAATTTGAATAATTACAGCCTTTTCACAGTATTTCCAGTATGGGCTTCTTGCATTCCAAGGAAAATTAGAGAAAAAAAGCTTTCTCCACATGAAATATTCTTTGAGACGTGGCCGATAGGGAAAGTGTGGGACTAGGAAAGGGAATGATGCCCTTTGAACAGCTGCTCTTTGCGTGTTGATTTCCTGTTGATTCCCACCTTCTTCTGCTGTTTAATCCTGAGTCACAAAGCCCCATTCCATATGCAGCAGAGGGCTGATCTCCTACTGCAAAGATGCCATGCAACACTTGGTGTAAGGAGGTATAAATTTAATCCCACCATCCTGTGGAAAACGTGCTCCTCTCCCAGGTCAGAGGAATCTTGGAAATCTTGTACTATTCCATTAGTGGCTCAGTCACAATTATGGATGTAATGATGCATAAACATGCTTGTGGCCTGGCAAGAAGATTTAGAGTAACACGAGCTATGGCAGTTTCAGGATGTGATTGAATTTGTGTTTACAGAATCCCCAGTTAAGCTCTTTTCATGTTGTTGTAATTCTCCCTCTTGTCATGCATACACTTGCTGTGCTTGTTTGATGTGATGCCTCTGTTTCTGATGAGTTATCTGCTGTGGTCTCCCTTCAGGTTCCGCCTAGTTCCATTTTTGACCGAGCTGAGAGCAGTAATGGACTGGGTTTGGACTGATACCACTCTCAGTCTTTCCAGCTGGATCTGTGTTGAAGATATCTATGCTCACATATTCATCCTGAAGTGTTGGAGAGAGTCAGAAAAAGTAAGGAAACCCCATATGAGTGATTCAGGCCTTCTCTCCTCCATGCAGAAGGGAAGAGCAATAATCATGAGTACCTAAATATTTGAGAAATCCACCATAAAAAGTTGGTTGGAAGATATGCCTGGCATTGTGTTCAGAAATATTCAGGCTGTTGGGTACTTTACATTAGTTGGCAGCTGTGAATGAATCTTCAGATGGCTTCTCTTTGGTGCCCAGCTGATTTTTCCACCATTAACATGAACTCCACAAGCATGTGCCTGTTGCCTTAACTGCATGCCTGGGGTTCAAGGCTGGGGTTGGAAGTCCTGGTATTCACATAGTCTCACACACAACTAAATGAGTAACCTGGAGCAGCAGGGAAGCTGCAGCTGAGGGGAAAGGTCAGTAGAAGGAGGAGCTCTTGCTCATGGTGAGGCAAGAGCCTCGCCAGGGACACCAGGTTCATGTAACTGCAGAGGAAACTCAGCTGGCTCCTTTATCTCAGGAGAGTCCCTGCACATCCAGAACTGAACTGCAGGCCAGATAAACCCACCGTTTGTCTCACTGAAATTTCACTCTCCTTAAATCATTTAAGCTTCAGCTCAAATTAAACTTGCAAATTCTGGATTCTTTATAACTGCTATAAAATTGCAACCATATGCTTGCTTATTTTGCCAATTTGAAAAAGAAATCAAACACTATTATAAGAGTGACCAAACCAGTCAGAAATTCTACATCTGCATTGAAATGGATTTATTTTTAAGTGTTTCTGACGTATTTCTACTTTTATTATAGTTCTGTCTCTTAATGGCAATGACCTTCTAAGTGTGTCACTTAGATCAACTCAGAGCTAAAGTGCACACAAATCTTGCTTATACCCTTTTTCTTTCGGACTCCCACTTCTGCTATGAATGGAAGGAGTTCTGAAGAACTTCAGGAGTCAGGGAAGAAATAACCCTGTTCAACTCTGACTCTCCATCTCACTGCATTTTCTTGTGCTACAATTCAGATTATGTGTAGCAGAGATCTGACATGGGAAGGTTTCCATGTCTAAGCTGTCATGTGTGTTCTAATGCCATAGAGCAAAATAACTGTGCCGTGACTTTATGAGTGTTATTCAAGGTACTTTGGCTCTCTCTCACTGAGTGCTATGCCTAAGTACTTGGACTGCTAGACTGTGAGATGTTCTATAACACCATTAAAACTGCCTGAACTAACCTCCTGCAGACAAATAATATACCTCTGCTGATCTTGATATGCTATTTTAATTAAAACAGTATTCTGTAGCATGAGACAAATGACTTGATACACTGCATTTGAAAAGTAAATAATTGGTTTTAAATATAGCATTGTATTACAAATTTAATATTCTCATAAGGCATTATGGATGCATGTTGCAAAGCAAGAACAATTTGCTGAAAGCCAGATTCCTGGTGTGTTTGAGGTGCAGTGCACTACAGTGCGTCTTTATTTTGCTTGTGTGGTGTGCAGTGCATGGAGGACAGGCTACTAAACACTGTGGAGTTAAATCCTTTAAAAGAATTACACCAAAATAAATTACAGTGAAACTAAGACATTTTACATGATGGTGAAAATATTAAGAGTATTCAGTCATGAGGCAAATAAGGGAGGACAGGGATCACAGGCATGGCAGAACAGACATGCCATGCGATCTGCTTTGAAGACAGAAGAAAAGCAGTCACTCTTGTCCACAGAAGCTAAGAAAGAGAAGGATATTACATGAGCAATATCCAGATTTTCGGAAGGCAAACAAAATTTTAAACATCAGTTAATTTGGGTTGGTGCAGAATTCACTAGAAACAGATTGGATCAAGCTTGTGAACTCAGAAATACTGTAAGTGAGGTGTGAAATGAATGTGGAGGTAGTGCAATATGAGACATTGTACTGATTGTGTATGTCAGTTGCTGGTGAACCATTTTCCTATTCCCTCCATCCCCCACAATATACAGTTTGCAGCATTTCAAGACCTATAAGAGGAAGTCTGTCTTAAGGAATTTTGAAATAAAACTTTTGGAAGTGAAAGTACAAGAAAGTGGGTCCGTCATCATAGTAGTTTTTGGAACAAATTGTTGTGTCACTGTTTCTGCTATTATTTTATATTTTGCTCTTGTGTGTTCATGCTTGTGCTTAGACAAAAAAAAATCTAATTATCTTACCTAAATTCTTCCTTCTTTATAGTTGTAAAGAATCAAAATCAAAGAGGTTTACAAAATTTTTCACACTGGACACACATTTTGGGTTCATTTGTTACTTTTCTCTGTTGTCATCAGAAATTGGGTGTGTGTGCAGGTTTGGCTAAAAAGTCTCGAAACAGCTGGCCTGAAATGGGGTAGCAAATTACCACAAGAGATGGGAAGCCTTAAGATTGTTATATATTCACCCATCAAATCATAGTAAGTATTCCTTTGACAGAAGAGATGTTACCATACTGCTGTTTGCTTTTGCAGAGATATCCCCAACCAAGAGGCCAGAAGAAAAAGAAAGTTGTGAAGTATGGAATGGGTGGCATGATTATCGTCTTGCTGATTTGTATTGTCTGGTTCCCACTACTCTTCATGTCTTTAATCAAATCTGTTGCAGGCATCACCAATAAGCCTCTAGATGTATCAATCAAAATAACTCTAGGAGGTTATCAGGTAAAAAAGAAGAACTACTAAAAGCAAACTCTGGTTTTTGCATTATATTTCCTTGTACTATTTCTTCTTCCTTTCATTGAATTGAACTCTCCTGCTTTATGCAAGGTACCTGGCGAGTTTCCACAAGTGACCCCTTTTAGGTTTAAAATTATGTTAGTTTATCACCGAGGTAAAATATTATCTTCATTTTCAAGTTAAAACCAGACTCTACTGGCAGTGGAAACCTTATAAATTATCCCATAGGTCCACATGGTAGATATAAGATAATTGTAGGTAGCTTGCATCACAGTGGAATGAGATTATAACATTGTCTTGCTGAATTGAGTGCCATAATTGTTTTGGGCTGTGATGCAGAGGATGCTGTAGTGTGTATGTAACAACCAGTGTGAAGTAAATATCATAAGCATGTGTTCTTTTGTTTCCCAGCCTATTTTTACCATGAGTGCTCAGCAGAATCAGCTCAAAAGTTTGGATCCAAATGAGTTCAATGAATTTCTGAAAAGCTATTCGAGTGACACTGTAAGTAAAAGTAGAATACCTCATTACATAAAAATGTGTGCATGTTTCCATGGAGGCCTTTTGTGAGCTTTGTTTGTATAGTTATAAGTGGTCATCAGTGCTGTCATCAATTGGAAGATGTTTCTATAAAGAGGATTTGCATGAATAAAGGTTCAGACACGCCATTTGTCAGGACAAGGTTGGGTTATAGTGAGCCAAGCTAACATTAATGTAGACATCTTTGCACAAAATCCTGGAAGTCAGAATTGCTGCATTGCTAATGTATCTGGCATTTGATTAGATGTAACTTTAAAAGGAGTGCTTGCTACCAGCCCATTAAAGAATTTGATATTAGAATTTGATATTAGATCCTACCAAATAGCCCATGTATAACAGCACTAATATTGTAACCTAGATCCATTTGGAAGTTACAAGGTTCTGGTTGCTTTATCTTTTGCAGACTCTTTTCTATGCAGAAAGATACTTAACAAAAGACAGAGTAAAATTTTGACTCAAGTTTAAATAGCCTCTACAGAGTTTACTTCATGAACTTTCAGACTCCCTTTGGCCAACATGGCCATCAAACAGTGGAGCCATTTTTGTTTTGCCTTTTTAGCTTGGCTATACTTTTTGATTCCCCTTCCTATCTCAAGCCTCATTTGGTACCTTAGGAAAACAATCAGTGCACACCACTGCTCTTATAGTTAATCAAACATTTACAAATCTGTCTGAATGGGAAATGGGGCTCTGTGTCTTATGAATATCACTGCACTGAAATTTTCTTTTCCTCTTCTGCACCTACAGGCTGCTTTGCAGTTTCTAGAGGGCTATGCAAGAGAAGATATAACTCGAGCAGATCTGGAGGGAAATTCAAACTCTTTATGGACCATCAGCCCTCCCAGCAGACAGAAAATGATACAGGGACTTGAAGACCCTAAAGCTGATTTCACTTTAGTTATTTCATGGAGCATTCAGAGGTAATTAAACAAAGTTATTTTGAGGTGGATGGATCATTTGCCAAGCATTAGCTCAGTAGAACATTTCCACACTGCATGTTTGGTTTAGAGTTTTAGCAAATTCTATTATATGGCAGAGCAAAAAACTGAGAGGAAGAGGAAGAGAGACAGAGAGAAGTCACTTTTGTTACCCATGAAAAACATTTGTTGCCTGCAGTTCTGAAAAAATAAGAAGTGGAGCCACTACCAAGTAGATTATTTAAAATGTCCAGGAGGAATTTTCAATGGGACTTGACAGGAAGGAAGTGACAATATTTTAGTCAGTTTTAGATGGAGATGTTCCAGTGAACTGCCCTTAACAACAGCCTTGCTAACATTTATGGAAAGTGAATACTTAGACCCAGTTAAGGCAGAAAACCTGTGAGGAAATACAGACAGAATTTCTTGGTTCTCTTATCAAGGGAGTCTGGAAGTGACACAAACTATTTTTATGTGCAAATACCATAACAATAGCACAAATCCATTTTGTTGTTTGAGACTTTTGCCTGTTCAGGTGAGATCTCTTTGGCCCCAGTGAACTAACTTCCCAATGAAGTTTTTGAAGGAGACAACCTAAAGTTGTGCTCAGGCTAGAGCACACCCAATCATCAAGGTCATTTGCTGGGTACTTACTGTCTGCCAGATGGGGTTCCTGTAGATTGCTGGATTAAACTGGAGTCATCACTCCATGGAAATTAAGTTCTTTTGCAGCTTCCATATTTACATGTTTCCTTGGAAGTAGAAACTGGATTGTTGTAAGACTGTGCACCAGAAGCAGGTCAGCTGAATCACTGTGGGAGCTCTGAACATGCTGTGTCCATTCTTCCACAGTCAGAAATAGGCTTGTAATGAATCTGCACACTTAATTCCACTTTATTTGACATCCCCCTCCCCGTTATTTTCCTGGAAGCACACACTATTAGCTGGTGAATTACATCACTCCATAATTTCTGAGCTTTACATTAATGTTTAGTATCGCTACTCAGTTTGTCTGTATGTTTTCATAGCTACAAGCATTCATACACTAGTGGAAAGACATTTTTCACCTTCAAGTTGTATCTTGTGGGTTACTCTGTGAACATGAATGACTCAAAATATTTTAGATTTACCACAGTGACTTTCTACTTACCTGCTGACTTTCATCTGGGCCGGGAGGCCACAAGAAGCAGCGAGGTGGGCCTGTTGTGTCACAGAGGCAGCACACACACTTTCTGCCACAGGTGTTTCTCTGCAGCCCCTGGAGCTGCCTCACCCAGCTTAGGATGTTCTCGTGGTAGCTTTTCAATGTGTTTTCCCTTTTACTTACTACAGAAATCTCTCCCTTGGTGCCAAAGCTGAAATAGCATCAGATAAACTTACCTTTACACTAAAAGACCATACCAGAAGAGAGATCGCTGCAATGATGTCTGGAAATAAAACGGAAAAGGTGTAAGTTATTTTCTTTTTCTATTTATATGCAAACTTCCCCCTTTGAAGCCTGATTTCCTAAGGTGGTCAAGCCTGTGCAAATGTTTCATTTGTCTGCACATCTCATCCCCCGCTAATAAACAGATTCCAACAGCACTGAAGCCAAGTAATAGTAATATTAAAGGTGAAAACTTGTTTCCTATTAGAAATGTAGGCTTAGAGGACAATGAAAACTGGATCCTCAATAACAAGCATGATGAAGCTATTACTAACTTTTCTTTGATTTATTGGATAAGTACAAGTTCAGTATATTCACAGTTCAATTCACCTTTGAGTTACATCAGTTCAACTGGATCTGAGGATGTTGTATTGAAGATTTTTTTGTTCCAAATCACCATCCAGACTGTATCTCACATGTTTTACTCTTGAATAGTACTAGATTGGCAAGGAAGTGTTAAATCACTGTGGTCAAAGGGTAACATCTGCAGTCGTTTCTGACATCAGATCTTTTCCTGTGATGGAAATTCACAAGGCAGGCTCTTCATATGAATATCAAACACTGTTCTACAGATATAGCCTTATGGCATTAACAGCAGTGGTGACTCCTTTTGGATCTGAAAAGAGTCTGGCTCTTCCTCTTCCACCTTCTCTCTGGGGGATTACTTTACAGCAGTAGTTTCTAAGTAGTTGCTAAGCCAACATCCTGAAGGCCACTTGATCTGCTTTGTGGCCACAAGAGTTGAAAAGTTTAAGCTGAGACCAACTGGGATTGTGAAAACTCTGAGAGGTTCTTTTCTATTAGTAGGTAGAAATCAGATTTGCCTTTTCTGTGCACAGCTGTTTTTCTGCACCCACGCATTTCAGTACATCCAAACCAACTGACTGCTCTGGCACATGTGATCATTGCACTTAAAAAATACTTGATGCCCCTTTTCTGCTGTGTGGAGATACAGCAGGATCTCCTAAACTGATGTATGTCCACAGAGGTTAGATTTTTCTCATTTGTGCGATGGAATAATAAATTCACAATTCTGTCTTTGCAGGAGGTAGCAGTAACATAGAGGATATAGCTGCATTTACCTGTCTTGCAGTAATTTTGTAGATTTAAGGTTTTTTTACTTGGCAATAAAGGAGAAATGGTTGAGATAGCTATTAGCCATTCAGGTAGTCCAGCAGGGAGCTTTCTGCCACCACCTCTGCTGGGACAATGTAGCTGCTGAGCTCTTAACCTTTTCTTGGACCTGCTGGAGTGATCAGAAGGGATTTTCAATTGGCCACTCTTGTTCTTCCTCAGCCTGGTGTATGCAGTGTAGCCAAGTGTCACAGAACTTCTCAGAGAGCTCCTCTTCCCTGCAATATTTCAGTAATTTGAGAAAAGTGTTAGGACAGTGTCTCTGCTTTTATGAAATATGTCTCCCTCTAGATACTGGTAATTTATTCCCACTCAAGATGATTTTATTTTGAGGCCAGTGAAATAACTTTTACAAATACCTTTCTTTCTAAGTTTGAAATCCTCCTAAGAGTTGTGAAAATATTTCACAATGAAAAATTCTGGCAAATAGTCTCACTCTTTTCAAGTGTTATTATCGAAACACCTTGCAATTCTGAAGTAATAACTGTGCTCACCATATATTTTTCTAGTTTGTTTGCTACTGGGCATGTGCTGCCTTTATTATATACTTTATTGTTGACTATAAAAGCAGTTTTTTTAAAAAGGGAAAAAAATATGAAGTCTGTATTTCTTGCAAACACACAGGCCCCAGGTATGTGGAATTCATGGTGTGTGAGTGGTGACAGTATGGATGGAACTCTCTGCTGAAGTTGTGAAAAAAACATAGCTGAAAAATGCAGCTAATTTTCAGATGTGACATCTGAACACTGTAAAATCATAACTCAAGACAAGAATTACTGGGAATGGTGTATAGCATTTCTAGGTATTTCTAAATTATTTTAGAGGTATAAAAATATGAAATATTTAATTTCTCATTTTCTTCCAGAGTATTAGAGGAAGTTTACCCATACTACATAAAGGCTCCTAGTGATTCTCTGGCAAAACCCATAAAGCAACTATTGACAGGTATGTCTCCAGACCACAGAAAACAGAGTATGGTTTAAAGAAGTGCAAGGCAACACTCACATTTTTACATTCACAGCTGTTATTGGGCACCTCAGTCTCAAATGCAGTTAAAATGGTTTTTACTTGGTGTCTGCAAGCTTGAGGAGAGATAAGGTAATACAGTATAGGGCAGAAAATGCATCTCCATGTATTTTAGCTTTGGATTTAACAACAGGGACTCTAAGGATGAAGTCCATCTCCTTTCCTTCAAGTCTGCTTTAGGAACTGTTTTCCTTTGTTTTATGTGTAAGTGATAACAAGTTTCACTTCTCCACATCTCCCTGCCACCTTACTGTGAACTCTCAATAGTGTTGCATGTCTGCAAATGCAGCTCCTCAGCTTAAATAATGACGCTGCATGATTTTTATTTTTTCTAAGCTATTCCTTCCTTACTGGCTACAAAGAATCCACTTTAAATAACTCACTGAATTTCAGAGTGCAATTATTCGATCAGAATCCGTACAAGTACTCACAGACATACAGAATACGTGGACCCATGCACATACATGTGTGAAAAACCTGTTGGGTTGGAATGGTAGGAAGAAGTCTTTATCTAAGTGCAGTTTTCTCAACAGAGGCTAAATCTGGAGCTTGAATGTAACAGTAGTAGTGCTGTCGAGTATGTTCTTGTCAAGGCTCATTGAGAAAAACAATTCTTGAGGCCAAACCCAGCTCTGTGAGTAGCAGTAAGTTATGAGTGCTTCACTGTCTTTGGTCAGGCCCCTAATCTGAGTTTCTTGAGAAGGTTTTCAGTGTAGACACTGCTAATGTACATTAGTGATCAGGAGGACCAGAGTTCATCTCTTGTCTGTGCATAAAACAGGATAGCATCGGTTTTTTGATACACGAGAATAATATCTTTCATGTGAGACACAAATGGTTTGTGTTGATAGTTTCACTTTGAGGTACAGAAGCTGACTGCTACCCTTCCAGGTTAAATGAGTTTCCCTAGGCATGAAATGCAGATGTGATGAGTGCTAGTGTTATTTTGACCTGAAAATACCAGGGTTATTTAACAGTATGGGAGAGCATGTAGGTGATATGTAATATTTTAAATATTTAATGCAGATTCAGATAAGATTTACAGAAGAAAAACACAGAAGTCTGGGTTTTATACTTTTGTGTACAGAAATGTAAAATTGAGTTAGCATTTTGCTTCTGCATTACTCAGTTATTTTATAATGCAGATGTTTGAAGTATCTGTCTTAAAATGTTTGATTTTTGCAATTATTACTATATATATATTAACACTTCTTTATTTCAATAGGCTGCAAGTGGGAAAATATTACAGTTTCCCTTGTCCAAAATAAATCTGAAGAGTGGTGGGTTTTGAATCAGCTTGGAAAAAGACGAAAAACACCTGACGAGGGTCTTGAACTCTTCATATTCAGTGATAAAGTCAGTCCACCGAGCCTTGGATTCTTGGCTGGTTATGGGTAAGAAGAAATATTTACATAAAATTAAATAAAGTACATAAGATAGAAGTAGAGGTGACTTTATTTGCTAATTTGGGGGGTTATTTCTTTTTCGTTGTTGTAGTGTTTGAACATTACAACATTTTGAAAAGGGTTTTTCTGAGATTTTCAAATTCATGTCTATTAATATTATCTATAGAAGGATTAATTTGCAAGGTATTACTCCTGATAACTGCTCTCTGGGAGTGAAAACAGAAGCACCCTTCACACCAATTTCCTACTGAAGAGAAATAATTCAAAATATATTAGTTTAGCTGCAGGTCAAGTTCTGCCTGAACTCTGGTTTTGGTGACCTTCTCAATCTTGTAGCCAGGACTGTGGGTGTGAAAGAGTTATGAAATAGATCTCCACAGAGGAAGGCAGGAGACTAAGCATTCCCAGGAGATACACCCTTCTGGTAGGATTTTGGAGAAGTCCCCATAGAAAGAGTATTGGGGGGACAAGCAAATGCTAATCACCAGTTACATATACCTTAATAAAAAATATTAGATATGGAACCTGACAGATTATTTGCCTTTAGCAGCCAGCTGCTGTCAGATTTCCAATTGTGACTTCCAAGCTCTAGTAGGCAGGACATGTGACCATCAGCAGCTGGGGTTAAACAATTTAAGTCAGCAGCCTCAACTGTTTATGATTCCGGTTTTTGAGGTGTTTGAAGAGATCTTATTTTCCTCCATCCTGTGGCACAGCAGAAACAAGACCCTAATTAGAAATTGATGTTCACCCTGCTGACAGACCACAGGTAGCCATGTAGATGAGCTTCCCCACACCTGACTGCCATTTTACAAGGCAGGATTTGAACTCTTTCTTTTTTTCTTTTCAGCATTATGGGACTGTATGCCTCAGTTGTCCTGGTGATAGGGAAGTTTGTCCGTGAATTTTTCAGCGGGATATCTCACTCCATCATGTTTGAGGAGCTGCCCAATGTAGACCGCATCCTGAAGCTGTGCACTGACATCTTCCTAGTGAGAGAGACTGGAGAACTGGAACTGGAGGAAGACCTGTACGCCAAGCTAATATTCCTGTATCGCTCTCCAGAGACCATGATCAAGTGGACTAGGGAAAAAACTAATTGATCTCTTTGGCATCACACTGCAAATCATGTTGGTTCAATCTGAATTTTAAAGGAAAAATTTAAAAAGCACAATATTCTCTTAAGAGCTAAGCCTTTTACAGTTGAGTAGCAATGATTTTTCACTGAAGGAATCCTGGAAGCTACGGCCTTAGGAATCCATGCTGCCTTTCAAATTAAGGATCAACAGTGAAGAAGGCTGAATGATTTGTTGTTTTTAATGTGCCACTCCTCCACAATTTGGGGACTGCTTTTTAATTTAATCAGCAAAAAAGTTTGCATCTTTGTCTGGCTAATTTAATTTTCCAGACGACCATTACAACTTAGAGAGAAACTAAAGGAGTGAACCCACAGATGACTCCAGTGTACCTTCTTAATCCTTTCTGGAGCCACACAGTTTGGATTGTGCAATATGCTATTGTACATCACTGATTTGCAAGCTACAGTAATGGGACACTGATGGGCCTTCAGGACACCCAGCACCCAGGGCCGCACTGGGAACTGGAGACATTCTAGCCATACCCATTTGTAGAAAAGCAGAGGTTTTGATGTACAAAGGACACTGTGGACAAGCCTCTGTCAGCAAAAAGAAAACAACAATCTCTTGAAATGCCTTATTTTATTTGTACAGTCACAGGAGACATTTCCACCAAACACCAATGACTTTTCTCAGGAAAAAGAAAAAGCAACTGAAGCTTGACACTTCGTCAAGATTAACTAATGGCTAGAATAATTATGGTGAATTATGGGTGTTCTGCTGGGTCATTCTCTTCAGCATTACTGCTTTCCATTGGATGAGAAAAGAAAGTGAAACTGATGACCTAATGAGCTACTTCATTTCTTATAACCCTTTAAAGACTGAGTAGTGTGTGCTTCTCTCTGCTGCCCATGACATGCTTTTTCCCATTTCAATGATTTAAGGCAACTGTTGTTTTGCTGTTAGCTGATATTCTTCTTCCAATGTTTTAGGTATATGAAAATGTTTACATATTCCAAGTCACATTTTTACATCTGAGACGGGTTTTGTTTTTTAAGTTCCCAAATATAGACATACATATGAGCTTGAGAAATGCCCTTTTTTTTTTAATTGCTATTATTAGTGAAACAAATGGCTCATTAGAGAACATTGCAGCATGAAAATTCACAATTTCAACGTAGGTTTCTTTCCATGTTAAAAAAAAAAAGAGAAAAAAAATCATTGAGTGGGTAGGGTGTGTTAAAAGGATATACTTGTAGTTTTGATTCAGTAATGACTTAAAATAAAGCACATGTTGCAAAGTCATTTTAGAAGTATTTTTTCCTCTGCCTTTTTACCTGAAATGGGAAAAGTTTGACATTCTTCTTAATCTGTGTCAAATAAATCTCTTTCTTGTAGTTAGCTGCTATTTATTATATGAATGATTAGTTAATCACCAGAAAGAAACTAACATAATTTGCTGGCACATTTTATTGCAGAACTTCATAAAACAGCACAATTAAATGAAGTTGAAACATACTCTGCTGAGTGCTTCCATGACAAATGCTGTCACATCCATTCTATACTGTGAAAACTAACACTTTGAGCACCTTGACTGTGCACAAAATAAAAATTGCTTCATGATATTGTAACAACAAAATGATTTGGTGACTGGAACTCACTGGAAGACAACCTGATTTCCTTTGAAGTGGAAAGATGACTGCTCATACAGCCAGGCAGCATTCTTCCCTGGACAGTTTTGCTCCATTTCTTTCATAGATCCTGTCAATGAAGATTGGAATATACAGGGCAGCCCTGACATAGCATTCAGGGATGCTAAAATGTCTTTTACAGTTAGATGGATCCTCACCTGGGTGTTCAGTGGTTTTAAGGAGACCAGCACTGGAAGGAGAAGTATGAAGGATGCAGTGTGTTTCTAAAGGTACCAGCCAGCAGAACCATGCTGGCCACAGTTGGTCCTAGCCCCCTTCCTGGCTGCTTCTCTTTAACAGACACTTCCTTTCTGTTGGGAAAAATCTGTCTTCAGAACGAGCTGTACAGTTATTTGGGCTTTGCAAAAATGTGCTGCTCTTTCTTCCACGGACTGATCAAACTTTGAAAATAAAAGGATTCTTCTGTTGGGTCTTTTTTAAATTTATTTATTTTTAAAACAGTCAAATGACTGATCTGGAGTGGGTAGCTACCTGCAGCAGGTGAGGAGTGTACCAGACCATCCTTTGAGCCCAGCTGTATAGATAAAGTTTCCAGGGGCATTCTAGGAGGTCAGTAGTGGGACCAGTACCATCTAACATCTTTGTTTAAATCCTGTAGGACACAACAGAGTGCCCTTTCAGCAGTGTGTGGACTTCACAGAACCTGGGTCTGAGGAGGTTTGCAGTTAACACAAGTGTGCCAGCTGCTGTCCTGGGGCTGGGGAGTGGCAATAGCAGGGGCAGGACTGCCTCGAAAGGCAGATCTTAGAGTGCTGGAGAAATTATCTGCCAGCTACTTCATGAGCACAGGCAAATGCAGCACAATCCTGCCTGTCTGAGGCAGACTAACCCTTACAGCAATTCAGACTAGGTAGATGGGCTGGGAACAGCTCTAGAATAAAGAGACAAAAAAAAAAAAAGGAGGGGGAATTGCAGTGTGCCCTTGAGGCAAAGGAAATCAACAGCATACTGGGCCGTACTTACAGGATCAGAGCTGAAAGTTGAGGAAATTTATTAGTCCCCTCTACTCAGCACTTGTGAGACCACACCTGGAGAACTGCAAGGAGCTTTGGGGGCTCCAGTACAAGAAAGATACTGTCATGCTGGACTGAGCAGGCAGCTGAGAGCACAACATGCAAGGAGAGGCCGCAGGAGCTGGGCTTGTGTACTGGTTTGAAAGCAAAACCAGTGAGACTCCAAGTCAGAAAGAAGAAACAAACAACAAACAGGGTAAAAATAAAACAAGATAAATGCAATAGTACAAAGGACCACTGACAGAGTCAGAATCCAAATCTGACACCCTGTGGGTCAGGGTGTTGGAAGCAGCCCGAAGTAAGTCCTCCCAGAGTGCCAGATGTAGCTCTGTTGGAGTAGAGATGATCCTCAAGAAAAGGGTTCACTCTTCCTCTGGGAATCCAGTGGAAACAGGCTCCCTTGGTGTTTGGGATTGCTGGTTTTATCCGGTGGAAAACCACTGGGTGGAGCATCTCACAATGGGATGAGGTGATGTTATCAGTCATGTGAGAGGCCTTAAATGGCCCATTCACAGGTGATGTCCCTCGGAGGAGGATGGGTGGAGGAAGGGATAAGGAGGCACTGCCTTATCTGGTGTTATCAGGTGTCCCATTAACAGAAGACATCTGCCCTTTTTCCCCCCCTAGAGTTACAAGAGATAAAGAACAATATCTCCCCACCGGTTTCAACAGATGAAAATAGAATACACATTTTTGGTTACATTTTTCAACCCAAGACAGCTTGTTCTGCCTTGAAACAGCAAAGTTCCATGGAAAAGCTTACTGGTGTCTACAGCTGCCTGATGGTGAGATACAGAAAAGATGGAACCAGTCTCTGCAGAACTGTATGATAGATCTGATTAAATAAAAGGAAAATTATTTTTACCATAAGGGCTGTCAAACACTGGAACAAGTGCCCAGAGAAGCTGCCCAAGATCAGAGATCCTCACCTTGGAGGTTTCCAAAACTTGGCTGGTCAAGCCCTGAAAAGCTGTTGTAAGTGGCCATGCTTTGGATTGTAGGTTTGATCTGAAACCTTCTGATATCCCTTGCAATCTGCATTACATCACGATTTTAAGATCCTGTCAGAGATGCAAAGTAACCTGCTGATGTGCTTTCCCAGTCTATGGATGCATCAGCTCCCTTGTTCTGCCCATCAATAGTCCAGACATAACTCCTTAAAGCAGGAGGAGAAGCAGAGTTCAGCTGCAATTTGTTTTCCTTGGCTCTATTTAGAAACCTGCATGTGCTTACACAGGCAGTGGTGTGTGTTTGTAAGTCAGAGCAAGGACAAGTGCTTTGACAGCACACCCAGCTGTACCACCAGGCATCCCAGAATTCTCCCTTGCCTGTGTGACAAAGCAAAAGGCTCGGCTTGCACTATTTGTGTAATTAAAACTGTGGCTGCTCTGCCTGGCTCTGTGTGATATTTAAGGGTTTCTACTCTGGTTGCATATGGGCTATTTTAGATCAGGTTTTGTGGCTTCCTTCTAAAGGAAAGAAACCAAAGGAAATCTAATGCTTTATTTAAAGCTTGGGGAAAACGAGAAAAGCAACCTGTAAGCATGCAATAGGAAAGGCAAATTCCCTGTTTAGCGGCCAAGGGAGCAGGACCTACAAGCACAGTACAACCCTGACCCATTGTACTGAAGGACTACAGGATTTTTTAGGTTACTTTAAGAGTTAAGGTGGGCACTTAAGACTGCAGAAAAAGAGCTGGAGAAGAAATAAGTATTCCGAATCATTCAGTGAGACTCCTCTGATTGAAAGAGCTCCTTCAAATCCTGTGTTTCAAGTTGATGAAGTTCATGGTATGAGAAGTCATTCACACCATAGCTTCAAGATTTGCATGAGGAATGTGCTGCACAAGTAGCAAGCCATGCAAGGGACCACAAAGCATCTCTTCTTGCCTCTCCTGGCCTGACAGGCATTTCCCAAAGCTACTTCCACTGACTGCCATTTAGAACTGTTATTAAAGCAGAAATCTAATGAAAACCATCTTCTCCTATGAAGAAAATTAGTTGGAGAATGACTGATGTCCAGGGAAACTGCAGACTTTACTCTCTCAAGAGTAACTGGAGAAGTATTCATTTATGGGCTCTCCTCAACATGCAGAAATTACTGATATGCTTAACAAAATGCACAAAATTAAAATACTAACCCTGTCCCATCCCAGGCTCTGGACTCATCAGATCATAAGCCCAAACCAGAGTTGGTTTTCTAGAGGGACACACACATCACACACAGAGCTCAGATGTATTGTGACCATCTCTTCCTGCCTCTCCTCACCAGCAAGACCACACACAATCATTTCCTTGGTGTGGGGGGCCACAAATGCACATATGAGGATCCCCTCCTAGCATAAAGCTCTCAGTGCTGTGGTTCCAACCCAAACCTCCTTCAAAGGTTTTCATAAGGTCATATCATTTTTCAGAGGGAATCTACTCCTAGTGTGAGGACTCTGACACCTCCACAGGGCCTGAGGCAGCCCAGCTGTACTGGGTGTGCTGCGTTGCTGGACACAGCTAATGCCTGTTCTGCAGCTTCAGTATCTTGCCTTGCATGTTCACGTGCATCAAACACACACATGCATGGACAGTGTGCATCTGTGCATGTGTGTGCCTCTGTTTTCCAAGAGCACAATTTTGCTGGATTAGATCTCATTAATATTTCAAGCTGCTGCCTCCTGCAGCTCATGCTGGGGCAGAAGAGGGAGCTGCCAGCAGACACAGACGTGACCATCAGACTCCTGGAGCAAACTTTCAGGGAAAGCACATTTTTAATGTTATGGCAGTAGGAGTGAGGTAATGCAGTTAAAATATTTATGAACCCTTTCAGCTGACATCTCCAAATACCTTGTAGAGTCTAAACTTTGGAGGTCAAGACAGTGTATTAACTAGATATTCATCCAGTTGATGAAATTTTTCCCTGTTTTAAACAATGCTGGGGACAGGAGGGAGGGAGGGGTGGATCAGAGAGAGAAAAGAGAAGTCCAGTTGAAAAGTTCATCACTTATCAAAAGGAAACACATGTAAAGTTTGGATAAAAATTGAACTCTACCTTTCTACTTTTCACAGAAAGCCATCTAAAGTTATCTTTTAAAGATTCAAAATACTCTTCCTCAAAAAGGATCACAAAATAAGGAAGAACTCCAAATACTCCAAGCTTGATACAGCTTGTTGCATGTTACCTGGCCTGCAAAAAGGCAAGTGGGATCTGCAAAGGTTCCCAGTTTTTATATTCTTATTCCATAGCTCACCATCAGTTGAGCAGAAACACGGTGCTTACAGCTGATGGCTTGAGAGAGGAGCACCTGCTTGTGGTCTTGTTATTCAAAGGGGAAGGGGGGAAAAACAGATAAAGGAGCAAATAGACGAGAAAAAAACCTGAGGAAATGCTTCTATCTGCCAATTGCTCTGATGGACAGTAAGCAAAGTATATCACTTCAGATGGTTTCAGTGGGGGCCCTAGAGGTGAAAAATCATCATTTTTGCACGGTTGGACTCTGCTTGCTCTGTTCCTCTTGCCTGCTGCTGCCAATGTGGCTTTAAGTGCTGGGCTCCATCCCTTGTCATCAGGTCTCACGTGTGTCACACCACAGATCCCCCTCCCCTAAAAATCTGCACAAGTTCACAGCTGCCAGGGCTCTGACACAGAGATCCCAATGCCCTGCCCAGCCCTGCCTCCTCCTCAGGGTTCCAGCTCAAGTCCAGCCTCAACCTCTCTCTTGCACAGGCAGGCTCCCACTCCTTCACCAGCCCAAAGAGCTGGGAGGCACCAAAGGTTGGCCTTTGAAATGGCACAGCTGTACTCCCACCCTAATAAAAGACACAATGAAGGAACTAAGGAAATCTAGCAGAGCTGAAAGTACATCATTGCAAAATAAAATTACTAAAGGTTATTTGTGAGCAAGGGATAAAATGCATTTTCAGGTGGCTGTTTGAGTCATCCTGTCTATCAGTTGTTTATCTATCTGAGCTGTTTCTTTTACAGAACTCAGCCCATCTTAGCTCATGATACTTAGCTCATGATGTATGGAGTCAAAACATATCCTTAGTACTTTGTTGATGAAGTAATATTTCTCCTGCTTGTTTTGCTTAGACAAGACTCCACAGCCATTCCACCAGGTCTGTGGGATTTATGTAACTACTTCAGCTGCTTTCAGCTAAAAAAAATTGATGGTGGTCTCTTTCCAGTTCTCCTCTCCAGTTCCAAAGGAGAGGAAAGGCATTGGTCTCCACCAGGGTTTATGAAAGACTCTGAGTCTGCTGTGCTGGAGCAGAAGGTGGATGCATTTCTCTTTTTCCCTGCTCCAGCCTTCCCTTTCCTTTTCAGCTGACCAAGCAGAGATCCAGATGGCACCAGGTCTCCTTCCAAATACATCCAGGGAAGTGCTCCCTATGCTGAACACCTCCCAATGTCTCCTGGGCAGAGGCTGGAGTCACCAACCCAAGTGGCCAGCCCTGAACAGAGAGTTCCACCTTCCACTAAACTCCGTAGGAAACACCTCTGAAACAAATGTCCTGGCTGCAGCCAGGGGAAACCAATTTCAACACCTGCAGTCTAAGGCAGAGTCCCATTTCCCTGTGGCCAGGCTTGTTGATACCCATGCACTGAGCTCAAGCTCCTTGACATGAAGTAAAGAGCAGGACATGCAGAGCAGTGAAAATTGCATCTTCCCAGCCAGCAGCTTCTCAGGGATACTTTGGAGCATTTCCCTGCAGCTCAGCACAGCTCACTGAGGTTTTCTCCACTTCCAGCTACAAGAATATGAACTTCAGAGTAAGGATGAAAGGATTTGGAGAAGCATGGTGTCTACACAAAAAACTGAGAAGGACTCAGTGACTCAGGAAAGAGCTTTTCTGCCTTTCAGGTCAGGAGTTGAATAAGTGCAATGAAACAGACAGAGGAATTAACTTCTCTAAAAGGAATCTGTAGAGGATGTACTCATTTTGAAGTTTTTCCTTATTAGTCATGCAGTGGCTCCCACCAGAACTATTTAACATGTAAATAATTGTAAGCTTACTTTACTACAACTCTTCATCTTGCAGTATTAGTATGGGTCACACAGGCAAGAGAAGACAATAATTCTGCTTGCATGATACCTGGAAGATAAAAGAAAAACACACATACACATATATATCCTGACAGTCACTTGTTGAAGAGAAGCTTTAGTGATTTGGCAGCAGCACAAAACAGTGATTTAATACTTAGTTTCATGCTTCCAATACGGTTGAGGGCAAAGAACATGCATGAAGAAGAACATGCATACCCTGAACTGGGGCATCTCTTTCCACTGACCATGCAAGGGGCCAAAGTATGTGAATATATCCACCCAAATACTGTTCTCAGCCCTACTAGTTTTAGACATCTGGTACAGCTTTCCATTATATTCTCATTGTCCAACTTAAAGGTAAACACACAGCAATGTGCAATTTCACTCATCTCAAATCACATTGGCACAATTTCTGGAATACTATGGCAACAGGTAATATGGAAAAATGTTGCAAGGGTGACCAGACATAAGGGATTGTTAAAGAAAAATCACCAGTTTTAACTCTGAGAAATAAAATCAAATGCAACCAGTCGTGTTTACAGAAATGTGTTTTCTGTTTCACCTGGCAACACCTACTTCCAAACCCATTCCTCCTTCACTATTACAAATTCATCTGGAAGGTCCACAAAACAGAGAGCTTAGCCAGCTCTCAGTGCACTGCATCTTGCTGCTGACTAGAAACTGAACCTTATTTTTTTCCCTCATCAGTTTTCCCAGCCCATACTTATGAAACCTATCAGGATGGATCAAAATAGATCAAGGACTGTTGTTGCCAATCAACAGCACAATTTGGCTGCACTTCACCAAGATTCAGACACTGTGACTCAGCCTGAGCCAACACTCGAGTTTATGACTTTGAAAAGTCATAAACTTTGCTGCTTCCCATGGTTGAGTTTAACCTACAGATGAAACCCACCCTTTTTTGCCTGTATAACCCCTAACTCACATAAGCCCCACAAAAACCAGGCAGCAGTAAAGGGGAAATTAGAGGGGGGAGAGTTTTACAGAGGGTGAGCTTGGGGTGACTAGTAGAGGTGACAAATGCAGCTGCACCTACAGGCAGCTGACAAGGGCTCTACACTGCACCTGGTGTATAACTTTGCTCTGCCACAAAGGCTCCCAGACTGATGAAAGGCACACCCCTGTCCAAGTGCATCTGACTCACAAAGGCAGACACTACCAGATTCAGTCCTTTATGCCATTTAAAAAGCCATCCATACAAGCTTATTTTGTTGATGTAACAATTAAAACATTTGCTTGCAGGTGTTTAATGCCTCGTTCAATTTATAAGTATAATGAAATAGATTGAGAAATTAGATTCACAGAAGTCAAAATGTCCAAAGTATGGATTCCCAAAGCAATTGTAACTTATATCCCATTTTCATATAAAATCAAAGAGGACTGGTTTGGATGTCAAGAGCAGGACCACACGAGTTTTCATCTTTGTTTTTAACTAGACTCTTTCAGACACTGGAATAGGAACTGAACTCTGAACCATGGTGCAAGCACGTGATTATTTCTGTTTCTGGAAAGTATGCCTTTACCCTCATCCTCTCCCACACACAGTTACCAGTCAGCAAACAAGAGGAGCAAAGTTCCCAGTATCTGCTGCACAAGCCCATGCACTCTCCACAGGACCACCTCCTGCAGCTGCAGAGAAAGAGTTAAAAAAAGGATCAAAACCAACACTGAGCCATTGTAGCCAATGAGTAAACCATTTCTGTTGGTACACTATTATACAGCTGGCCCTCCATCATGCACACTTCCTGAAAAACATCCACATGAGGGGAACAAACCTCTCTGTAGAAAGGATGGCTGTGAGACATGACTGTACTGCATTTATTAAGAATGTTTTATAAAGCATAAAATCTGACTCCTTCCAGCAGTGATCACTAGCACAAGTTTTCAGACTTTTACTATCAAGGTTAAGTGCCATTCAATTCCAAGCCACAGGAAATGTTTTTGCTGATCAATCCAAAGGTCTAAAACAGGAGTCGCCACACTTTTCTTATGATGCCCTTCCTCCCACAAGTTCTCCTTCCACTTCTGGCATTCCCCAGGCTCCTCACTGGGATACAGCTTGTGGGGCAAACCTACATTTAATGCTGTTTCTTAACCCCAGATCTGGTCTCTAGAAGCAATAAAAAAACATTAAACAATGTTAAGAAACAAGTAAGAATAGGCAGATAGACTTGGGGTGATTAAAGGGAGTTCCCATCTTATAAGTATCTTTAGAGAGGATGGAAGCAGACTCTTCTCCAAGGTGCACTGTGATGGAACAAGAGGCAGAATTCACAGATTCCCATTAGATACGAGATTTTTTTTTTTTAACTACAAGGGATAAAGCAACTTGGGGAATCTCTGTCCTTAGAGATGTCCAAGTCCAGCACCTTGCTGCAAATCTCTTCTACTTGACTTCCCTCTCCTTGACCACATCAGACTCTATTCAAAGACGTCTGCAACACACATGATCACCACCTCCTGGGGAAAGGTTATTTCTTCAGCCTTTGTCCCCGTGGATAGTTCTGGTTCCATTTAGGATGTAGCTATCACTTCTTCAATACGTCCGTGTGCTTATTACAGCTGATAAAATGTCTAAGGGTGGTTTTGAAAAGGAGTTCCAGTTATGTCAAAAACAACATTGGGGTGAAACGTCATTACTGACTAAATGCTTTAGGACTCAGCAACCACAGCAGATGCTGCAGCCCACCCCCGAAGTTTTACAGGCACTGCTCTTTCTGACAGTCTTCTCATGCCTCTCCCTTCCTTTCCCCGCCCTTCGTTAATATTGGCTTGGAAGGTAGGAGGTGAAAAGAGGGAAAAGGGAGAAGTTATTTTTGGCTGTCAACTTTTTATGGCATGTCTGTCCCATAAAACTCTTCGGAGCTGTCGTCTCACCCCGGTTCAGAACAAAAGCAGGTCTGAAAAGGCAGAGAAATTCCTTTGTGAGACACAACCTGTCCAGCTGCCAGCCGGTAGCAGCCATGTCCCAAAGCACTGACCCGCTCAGGGCCGTGAGCCAGCAAAATGCAGGCACGGAGAGCCTAGGGATATAAAGTGCTTACAAATCCACTGGATGCTTCTCTGAGGCAAAATTCCCTCAGCGGGAACTTTCCTTGACATGAAAGGGCTGAGCCCCAAGCCCCTGCCCCCAGTCTAGACATGTGGGCGTGGGCGGGCGGTGGGGAGGGGGCTGCCGGGGGGAGCTGCCGGGGGGAGCTGCCAGAGAGCCCCTGTGCCCCTCCTCAGCACTGCCAGCACTGCCACCACAGCCCAAAGCTGTCCCCCTCCTGTCCCTGCCACGGCCGTGTCCAGCACTCGGGCACAGCATCGCTCCAAGGAGCACGGGAGCCTCCCCAGCACTGACGGGGAGGGCGAATGAAGCATCATGAAATGGGACACACAACTGCACAGCACACCAGGAATAGCCTCTCTTCACACCTTCAGTATCGGCTGTGTCTGTCAAAAGCAAGATCGAAACTCCTAAAAACTCTTTGGAGTTTTACAAAGAGTAAAACTCTTTACTCTTTAAAGCACAAAGAGCTTTACTCTTTTACAGCAGTGATTCTGAACACACTGTTTAAAAGCTGAAGGCTGCTTACTTAAAGTGTCTAACACAGGTGGAAGACCCTAAATAGAAATGGATTTTAGGGAGCAGGTCCATGATGTAATTTCTCCCTTTTTAAAGATTTTTTTTCTCCTTTGTTGAACAGAGCCACTCAAGTTAACTGAATTAGCACATATGCCTCTCCAGACACCATTTCAGCACCTAATCAAGTGGTGGGATTATAAATACCATGTGCTGCAGCAGTGTCTGAACCTCAGTTTTGAAGGTTACATTGTCTTTACAGCTTTGCACCTGTGGGACAAAAAAATTGCATCAGGTAAGCAGTGCTTTCATTGCATCAGGCAAATGCCACACAGAAAATAAAGTTTACAGAAAATGTGGAACATGTGAGTCATGCAAAACAACATTTCTGATCTGCTGCTTCAGTAATATAAGGCAGAAGTTACCTCTGAACTGCTGAATTACAAGTGAAATGAGGAGGTAACATTTCGAGGTAACATTTCAAGTAAGCAGATCCCTTCCTAGGTAAAGCTGTCTGTCTCTAGCTGGGAGGAAGATACAGCCTCTCCAAACCAGAGATCAACTTTCCTAATGGAACAAGCAGCAGATCTCAGAGGGAGGCAGAGGGAAAGGTGGATATGGATTTTACCTGTGATGGCTGCATGCTCTTGAAAGAATCTTGACAGAATAATTAAATGTAATTTAGAGTGGTAATTGTATTTTTTTAATGGATGTATTGCAATAACTAGGGGAAAAGTAGATCTTCAGCATTCTGAAGATAGGCAACTCCCCAAAAAAGGAATGAGCAAAGAACAAGGAAAATAAACATTGCTAGATGATGTGTCTCTATTTGCAAGTGGATCCCAGAGATCACTCAGCTCAGTTAGAAACAAATCCCTGGATTTCTAGGACCTTAACAAAAAGGCAGCAACTGAGAAGAGATGCCCAGATCTCCTTTTTGGGCAAGCATTTTTCCAGGGCTAGTAGAAGGCAGTCAGTTGCCCATTTTCCTGGCTTACTTAACTTTCAGGTTTACTTACTTACAGCCAGCAAGTCTGTACAGCCAAGTCTCTGTGTTCACAAATTGTTTATTTGCAACTGTTGTGCTCTGAGTGAGATAAACAAGATCAGAAAGGCTCATGTGAAGGTGAAACAGTAGAGCTGGTCCTAGCTAAAGCCAGCTGAACAGGTTAGCCCAAAGCCTGCATGAAGCAACCGGCATCATCTTGTAGGGAAAACAGGGAAAGTGATCAAAGCCACACCTTTCTATAAAACACACCAATCAATGGGAGCACGAGACAAACGGACACAGAAGGAAAGGCAAAGAAAGGGTGGAGGACTGGAATCAGCTAAGATCAGAGAGCAATGGCACAAACCAGTACTTTTGAAAGGCAAAAAATGAATGCAGATTTGAGATTATAAAGGGATTTTGTTTCTGAAGTCCTGTCATAGAACCATAAAACCAGTTTGTTTGGGAAAAACCTTTGCTATCATCAAGTCCAACCATTAACCCAGAACTGCCAAATCCACCACATAACCATGTCCCCAAGGGCCGTATCCACATGTTGTTTCGAACCCTTCCAGGGATGATGACTCCAGCACTTCCTTGGGCATCCTATTCCAATGCCTGACAACCCTTTAGGTAAAGAATGTTTTCCTAATATCCAATCTAAGCTTCCCCCGGAACAACTTGAGAGTGTTGTCTCTTGTCCTATCACTTGTTTCCTGGGAGAGGAGACTGATCCCCACATCACCACAACCTACTTTCAGGTAGTTGAATATACAAGCATTGCTGAGGAAGTTACACTGTACAGTCCAGTAATTGATATTTCAGTGAGTTTTAGCCCATGAACTTCTGGTTTTTGGATCTCTCTCCACTGTCAGGTACAGCTTTGACTGCACATTTGCACATTTCAGCAGCTGTTATATTTTCTTTAGCATTCAGCCTTCTTCAGCTTTCATCACAAGGATCTGTAGTCTGTTTTAGAGCTGATCTGGCAAAGAAATCCACAATGAAAAACTTTGTGCAAGAGCTCCCCATGATCTCCAGGTCTTACGAGTTTGGAAGACTTCCAGCCCTCTCCCAGGGCCTTCCCAGTTCACACTCAAAAGAATTTTCAGACAATTGGACTGACATTAAATAAAATTTAACTCACTCATTCCCCAGGGGCTGGAATAAAAAGGGAAAAATTTAGGCAGATGAATAATTATACAACATAGAGAGAAGAAAACACTGGAGGGCTAGTGGAATTTGATGCTGCCACAGCAGGATGGCTGATCCCAGCACAACTGTGGCCATAAGCAGCTTGCTGGGTTTCAAGGTGCTTACAGGAGAAAACCACAACATTTGCTGTAGGAACTTTGTGCTCTCAGATAAACTGGAGGGGCAGTGGGGAAAGGTCACTTTAAATTTAAATCTCACTTCTGAATTAAGAAGTGTTAACAGCAGTCTTAATTAAGAAAAAAGGCAAAAATATGGGAGCCTTCAGCAGTGAAATCCCCCTCCAAACAGTCGCCTTTGCAGCAGATTCTGTGCAATCTCCCCCATTAGATACTGTATTTAGCCACCAGGAAACAAGATTCACAGCCATGTAGCACAGCTGGAAAAAAACCCCACATTTAAAACTTACTCATATGCACCATCTCATGGCATATAAGAGTGAAGCTGCATTAAGTAACTGTTGTCCCAGCTAATGCAATACATATATTTGTATATTTTACATATGACCATATACACTGCATAGATAATGTGTATAGATTCGTTAGATTAACAGATTTACAGTATGGGTTTTTTTCAGCAAAAGCAGTTCATTAAGTAATTTGTGATTTAATGAAGCCAAACTCAGATGTTCCCTCAAGGCAGATTGCTTAGGACATACTTAAGAATATTGTGGATGGGCTGAGTCTATTTGGTAGCTGGTACCTTTTATTGGGAGAATCCCAAGCGGGAGCGTCCCCCTGCTCCAGTGACCTCTGTCAGCAGCAGTTAGCAAACAGCTGGTTCTACCCAGAGCAGCAAAGCAAGATCCACGTAACACACTGAAAGACTGCAAACTTACAGAGTCCCACATCTGCTGCCTTTTCCAAAAGCTGCAGGTACCACAGAGACACAGAGGTCACTCACTCTTCACATGAAATATTTCAGTCTCCAAGGTCCACTCCACGAGTCTGTGTATAGCCATCTATGCCTGGATCCCCAACCCTACAGCTTCTGGTGGCCACAGAGCAATAACAAGGACTCTGAACAAAGGCAAGGCTCCAAAATCTCCCATCAGACCTGCTCCCCTTCTTTCCTGTCAGTTTGTGCACAGAAACAGCTGCGGACCTGTGCCATGCAAGGAAGGCATCACGGCCTCTTCCCCAGCGTGGTTCAGCCCCACCACGATCCAGCTGCAGAGTCATGAGACCTCTACAACCAAACATGGTGCAGAGCAGATCAGTGCAGCCTGGGACCAAGCAAGCACAACAGCCAGCTTTCCAGATGGCCCCAGCTTCAGCAGGAGGCTCTGCAGCTGCTGAAAGGCTTGCTTGCTGAATACAAGAATATGATGCTTGGATTAAAAGCAGTCAGCTGAAGCAGGGTGATGAAGGCAGCCTGTGCAATAGTGAGAGGCTGCAGTACAGCTCAGAACTGATGGATTGCAGGCCTGTTTTCATCAGCCTGGTGGCTCTGCACAATATAGGCTAAAAGAATACTTGGTTGCAAACATCACTGAAATGGGAATTTCACTGGAGAGTGCTGCCATGTTCTTGGTCACATCATAACCAAGACACCTTTTCCCTCAGAGGAAAATAGGGAGAAAACAAACAAACAAACAAATAAACAAACAAACAAGCAAACAACAACAACAAAACCCCTACCAAATCTTAAACATATCACTGAAGGGTTATTACTTTCAATTAATGAAGAACTAGAAACCACATCCAATCAGTAACAACACAAAAATTGAAATGATACTGAAATGCAGGAACTTGTCAACAAACAGCAATTCCTACAGAAGCTTTAGCTTTTAGTTTTCACAATAATAGGCATTAGTGACTAATATCTTGAGGTTTAAAAGCCTGAAACAAGTGATAAAGACACCATTTCAAATAAAATAAGCCTGGTTATCTGGAGAATAAAGTATATTGATTTAGCATCCTACATGAAACTACAGCCTATAGCCATCTAACAGAAATGACTGCAGAGCCATGTCCCTAAATGAGTGGAAAGGGCCTCTTACATTACAAGATACTTTCATGATATCAGCATATACTCTCTGTATTAAGTGGCTGTATTAAGAGGTAACATTTCAGTGCAGGGATGTTATGCTAAAACATTTACAATAAAAACTTCCAGTAGCTGAAAACTTTTAGTTTCCACCTTTACTATATACTTGACTATTCCAAAGGCTCATTTAACTTTGATAGGGACTTAATCAGTTTGTAAATTAAAACTCTAGCCTCTAAAAATAATAATAAAAAAGCTTTAACTACACACAAAAAAAGATGCTGAAGATCCTGTACAAGAAAGCAGGCATTAAAAGAGTATTAGGCTGCTGACAGAAGTCTGCACAAAGGCAGCTTCACATGCCTCATGTAATCAGCAAGGTTTAAAGATCAGTAATGTAACTAAGATTTAAGATGATCAGTGAACATCCAAAGCAATGCTGAACTACAGACTGTTGGTCACATTACTAAATTCTCTTGTACAACTAAACCAAAGTGCTTTAAAGGATTCCTTCCCACCTTGAAACAATTCTCCACGTATTATATGGCTGTGAAATACTTTTAGAAGAAAATCTTAAGTGTTGCTTAGTGGCAAGGTATCGCAGGGCTCTCTGGGGATTCCTCCTCACAGTAAAATGTAAATGTCTGTTTTCCTGTTAGTGGTGTGTTCACAGAAGAGGCATTTTAGCTCAAATCTGCAGTGCAGTACTGAGAGCAGCCTCCCAGGCAGATCTCTCTTACCAAACTCTAATTTGTGTTATGAGGTGGTTTTGTAGCACATTGTCCAAATCCATTCCATTTGAAACTCACACAGAGGGTGCTTTCCAAGTGCATGTTAAATGTCCTATAACCTCTTAGAGCCAATTCAGTTCATGGCACCAGGTCCCCTTTGTCTTCAGCCCTCTTCCTTCTGGGGAGATGTGATGAGGTGGTCATGGAGAAGTACAAAAGATGATGCACCAGGACCAGGCTAGAGCTAGATCATGGTAAAATACCCAAATCACACATGACAACATTGGTATAACCTTGTTACTGATTGTTTATCAGTCAGTATGGTTAGTGACTGATGTGTCCTTTCTGTCCCATCCTGTTCACAGGTGTGTACAGGAGGACATAGGAGTTCTCAGAAATTATTTATGAACCTTGTCTTCTCAAAGCAAAAGGTTGAAATGATGCCCCTGCTCCAGCCTTTGGTCTCTGCACATTTTCATTTCTCAGTTGTTCACTTGATACCCACTGACTCTGTTTCCTCTCCAAGACTCCAGCACAGGGTCTTACTGATAGGTCAGTGTTACTGAAAATGGGGAGTTTTACTGTCCTTTCCTAGAAAGAGAGTCCCACAGTGCCCCTTCCTAGTGCTGTAACACATCTGAGGGAAGGCATACCCCAGCTTCCCCTGAAGTCAAGACTTGCTTTATTTTGGTGGTATAAGGAAGTTCAAGTGCAGGACTTTAATTTTTCAAGCTGTCCTATTAAGCCCTAGGGAGCAGTGATACATGGGCATTAAAACACATGCTGTCATCAGAAGCTTTTTTTAACCCCTCAGACTACCAAGCTGCCCTCCCAAATTCATTTGCTCTCCCAACAACCAGTGATATCACTCTATGGGTCAAAATACATAATAAATCACTGAGGCCTTTGACCAAGTCAGACTCCCTAAGAAACATCCAGAAAGGAAGAAAATTATTTTCAAGCTCTCATGGCTGGAATACTTCATGGCAATCTTATAGGTACAGCAAATTTCTCTTTAGGAGGAAAGATTTCAAGCTAAAAATTAAAGAGAGGATTTGATTTATAATGGAAAAAAAATTACAACAGGCCAAGTTTTGCTTACACTGAATAATACTTAACACCTACATAGGAAAATTCCCACTGACTGTAGTCAGAGCAGATCTGAAGCTTTAAACATGCAGCTTCCCCTTCATCTCCAGAATGGCAGTGCTAAAAATTAGGTGTCATACTGGGACATGTCCTTCTGATGAGAAAGAGGGAAGGAATGGTATGCAGGGAGCCCCAGCTTCCTTCTGGGGAATAACAGTACAAGGGCTTTGGTCCTCAAGGGGAAACCTGACTGGGCAGGTCCACTGAACTCCTCTGGGAAAAGTGTGAGCACTTGTGACAGTGCTCAGGTGGGTGTTGGAGCTTGTGGCTCCAGGGAACAAGCTTGGGGAAAGCCCCCAGGGACCAGGTGAGCCAGAGTGCTCCATGGCTTTTGGTCTTAAGCCAGAACAGCTAAAGGGGTAAAGTCTGCATTTTGCTGCAGGCAGGGAGGGCAGTGACTGCAGGCCTTCTGCTGTCAGCCATGTCCCAGGGGCAGCTGGCATCCCCCTCTCTCCCAGGAAAGCAAGGGGAGAGGGGCTGGGTCTGCAATCTGAGGTCACAGTCCCGTCCTGGGTGAGCAAGGCCTGAAGGGAGTGTTTGAACAGGGTCCAGCTCAGCTTCACTGCCCGATGCCGTATCTGTTCTCCAGCGCGCCGAGCGATGTCAGCGTCACCGCGCTCCGAGAGCAAAGCTGCCATCCCCGCCTCAGCAGCCATGAGAGCAGACAAACCTGAGCATCTGCGTTTGCAATCTCCACTGCTCCATAAAAGACAAGGTCAGACAGAAAACATGTGTTTCGTATTTGAGAATCTGAGTGATTTATATTAGGGGAGCAGGACTGGACTGCATGCAACCTCTATCTAGGTTGTTAAAATTTAATTTACTAACCAATTACTATCAGATGCTTGACTTCTTCAGCTGCTCCATACGAGGAGGTTAGTTTCTCACAATATTCTGCCTTGCTGTCATTGTTCTATCTCCTTCCAGAGGCTGAAGAGAGGTGAAATTAAGTGGGTGAGCAAAAGAAAAGGATTAGTCAGTCCCAGAACTTCATATTTTATATCCAGAGAAATCACCTGAGCATTACCTTCTAATTTCTGTAGGTCATCCTTTTTCCACTATTTGCAGCTTTACCTGAAGTAGATGGATTAAACTGAATGGTACATCTTTCACCTCAAGAGAGAAAGCTGGGAGGAGACTGTGTCCCTAGCTGCCCTGTCCTCATTCTGGCTGGATTGCTTCTCAACCATTAATCCCAGTTTAAAGCAGCTAAAACATTAGACATTCATGTCTCACAAGATGAAAGTAAATAAACCAGGATAAAACATAAAGGCAGAAGCAAAGTTATTGCTGATAAGCATCCTTCCTGTTTTGTGGGTTATGAGGTACAAGTTGGTTCTTCTGTGCTGCACAGAATTGGGGTGAAAGTTCACAGAAATTTCTGACCTTGAGGCAGCAATGTGTGGGTGTTTTTGCAACTCTTCTTAACACTGAAGGCATAACATCAACACTAGCATTGGCTGAACCAGTCTTCAAATGTTCTTCTTTAAAATTAACTCTATTCTTAGTTAGTAAGTCGCTCATGAAATGAACCTGACTTCCATTAAGCGTGGTGATCAGAGAGCAGTAACATTTTGAAATCATGGGTGAATTGCCAGCTCTTCTCTCCAATTATGTTATACCTTCAATGCTATCTGCATTTTGAGTTCCTTGGGATTAGGTCAATGTTATTACTCTTGGAATGAAAGAAGAAAATATTTTAAACTGGGGAATAATCAATCCAATCTAAATTTTAGGATGAAGAATCATTCACATTAAGACATGAAACCCTTAGAAGTTTGGGGTTTTTTCTGACAAATACTCAACAGGTCACAAGTAGCTGGAAAACTTAACTCCACCATGGTAATCTACGAAATTGTCTTATAAGATAGACAACTAGTGTGCTTTTTTTTCCTCTTTTCTCTCCCCCCCGCCTTTTTTTTTTTTTGAGGAGGGGGCCAAAGGAAGGAGGCAGGGAGGGGAAGAAGTCAACAAATGTCAGACTCGAGGTCTTATGAGTATTTTAATATCAGCAATTAACTAAGGACTGGCTGCAATAGACAAGTGTATCAGACATGTTGTTAAGTTTTAAATGCATAATGTTCAGAGGTTTTTCCATATTTCTCTATGCCAGTACTTCAGGCATGTTCATACATTTCCAGAACTCTTCATTCAGCCCTGGTTTTGCTAAAGGAAGAATACAAATGCTGTTGACCTGAGGTTATCCACTCACTATAACTGGTGAGTTACAGCAACGTTACTGCTTGGCAGATTTATTCCTACCTGGCATTACTGCTTAGGAACTGTCTAATTAACAGTCTGTTAGACCAACAGAATGAAATAAGGAGAGTAAGTTGCTACAGGATCACTGGGTGTAACAGGGCCATGACCACAATATGTGACAAGAAATTCTCATGACAGAAGAGAAAAGCTGAACCAAGGCATGCAGAACCAGAAGCGATGATGGAAGGCTTATCAGTCCAGCAATTAGTCTAAACAAATTCCTATTTTAAATCCATACTGGAGCAGTATTTACAGACAACTACTTTTCCTATCATTGCACTGAGTTTTCTGCATAGTATTCTGTTGTGGATCCTTCAGCTGCATTTCAGTAATAACTCAAACAGCCCCAAGAAGCTCAAAGCCAATATGCCTGAAAAATAATGACCTTGACAAATGGGAGATTTTGTTTCAACCTCCAGCTCATCCATGGCCTCAATCTCCCTGTCCACTTGTCTCTTCCACTCAGTGCCTTGGCAAGTACAATCCAGCATTTAGAAACCCTGACAGAAGAAGAAAGTGAGTATCTCTCCCCCAAGAGAGGGAGTGTGTGGCTGGTAAACACATACAGGACTCTCAGTGCAGCCCTTGCCTGCCATGGAGGCCTGTCTGGGAGAAAGGGTGGAAAGCCAAGAGTTTGCAATCCTTCACTGCAGGAATTTTGGCCGAGGGTACAGTTGGCTGCCTCAAGGCAGAGCACCTTGCACAGCTGAGGATCTGCTGTATTCTGTCTGTAGGCAAATACATTAACAGGAGAGAAGGAGAGAGAGATTGAGGGAGAGAGAAGGAGAGAGAGTTTACTGCTTAACATGCACTTGGAGTTCACTGGACTCCAACTTATCTCTCACACTGAAGTCCAGGGACATTCAGCTGATGATCCAGATCTGAAACTAGAGTTCAGAATTCGCTTCTAGCTCTGTGATTGCAATATTGGCTATAAAAGCATCCACAATTTTTTTTTTAAAGTATCACTGAAGGAACAAGAAATAAATGCCATTTCCTTACCTTAGTTACTACTTCTTTCCTGAAACTCATTTTTTTATATGCATTCATGGGTGTGGATGGATCTGTGCACGGACTATCACGGTGTTTCATCCTCTCCTGCTGGTTACAAAAGTTTCACCCTTTGATTCTTTTAACTTCAGTGCAGATGGGATGTGCAGCTTCCATGCTCTTCATGGAACCTCTCCTTCATACCATTGAGACATTTATATTAAAGAGCTCAACCAGCAGAAACAAGATTATAATCAAGAATTGTCCTAGACTTCTGCCCCAACAATTTGATTACAGCCTGACTCTCAGAGTTTGCCAAAGGTCCACAGGCTGCCAGTCATCCATCCAAGAAAAGCCCAGAACGCTTTGAAAGACATGAAGGAAAGACTCACATGGTTGATATGTAATGTGGCGTCCCTTAAACAAAGTGAGCCATAGGGCAGATCTCATCTAGAGATTGACAAGGTGAACAAAAATATCCCACAGCTGTCCAGGAGTAACTTAAATCTTCATCTGAAGAGAAAATCACTGCCAGATACTTCCAAGCATTCATATAGAAATCAGGAATATCAATGTCTTAAAAATCTACTTAGAAAAAAAGTTTAGGAAAATCAGGAAGAGAGCCAAAGAGAAATAATTACACAGAAAAAACTTAGAAGACTTACAAAAACCATAGCATTCCTATTTTAAGCAATTCATTCACATTTAACCCAGTCTCAAAATGCTACAATTCTGTATCATATGGCATGTGCTGTATTAGTGAGCCACACCACAGTTACCTTAAAGAAGTATGAATTCCATGCTCAAAAGAAAGAGTTTGGTGACAAATGACAGCCCCTAAAAATCTGCTTCAGGGTGGAAAAATAGTTTGTATGTGGCAGTGCATGTTTTTTAAATGTGTTGTTCTGTAATAAGTTCTGTTTGATGTAAAGTTTAATTCCTTTGTGTTAAGTTCAGTTCCATGTACCCTTCCCCCACC